>LT669788.1:1669778-1906659 GCA_900128785.1 Arabis alpina
TTTTGGGTGTTTGAATACAACCAGTATACTAATGAAATGATCTCAAAACGAGTGTTTGTTTTACAAGGTTTAAAATATCCTCGTCACGTTCATTCAAAACATTAGGTTTAAATATATATCACCAATCTAATATAGTACAATGCGTTATTTTTTTTATTTACTATTACTTTTAATCAAAACTCATTCTAAAAACTACCTTATGTAAAAAATGTTAACCTTGAAAATTTAGAAATAGTATAAGTTTTTATTTGTAAATGTTTAAAAACTAAAATTTATTTATTTTATACATATTCACTTTACATTTATTTCTTACTTTTCAAACATATTTTTAAAAGTTTAACTTAAACTTTCATGAAAAATTTATATATATATACTTATTTCACCTCTGTAATTCTGTTCTAATTAAGTTGATATTTTGTTTTCTACCACTTTTGAACCATAAACTTGCATCCCTACTTTCATGTGACACAAATTACGTGATAGCCTCTTTATACACATTGACCGTAAATTAAAAAAAAAAAAACACCGAAGTCAACATAGTGTAAAAAAGCTAGAATAAAATCAGAAAACCAGAAAATCTTCCTCTTAAATCTGAATTTCCTAATAAAATAAAACAAAAAAAAAAAATCAAATTTCACATATTTGCGTCCCCGGTCTAATCGAAGTAGCTAAGTAGGCCTTTGACTACGACTCCTCCGATGACGATGATGACGGCCACTCCCATCTTTAGGCGATCGTTGCCACTGCACGACGGCACCGTTTTGTAACTGAGGGACACCGTTTTGCCACTGATCAATAGCACCGTTTTGCAACCGAGGAACACCGTTCTGCCACTGAGGAACGGCACTGTTTTGCAACCGAGGAACACCGTTTTCCCACTGAGGAACGGCACTGTTTTGCAACTGAGGGACATTGTTTAGCCATTGAACGACATCGTTTTGCAACTGTGGGACATTGTTTTGCCATTGAACGCCACCATTTTGCAACTGTGGGACATTGTTTTGCCATTGAACGCCACCGTTTTGAAGCTGGTCAAAACCACCGTTTCGCCACTGGTCAACGCCGCCGTATTGCCACTGGTCAACGCTGTCAGGCTGCGAGAGAAGCATCTTCTTCTTCTCGGTAATAAAAGTCTCCACCGTCATACGACACTCCTCACTGCTTAACCCATCCATCGTCTTCGACCTTCGCGACGCCGTTTTACTCACTCTCTCCGACTCCGTCCTCTGATACTCCACCATCCTTGTCGTCTTCTTCTCCGATCTCGTCCTCCTCCGATAACTCGAACTCATCTCTTCCATTACTGCTTGACCTTCAAAACAATTATACTCCTTAGCCACTTGTAACGCCGGTGCAATCTCCTCGTACCTTGAGTTGTTAATATTATTGTAATTATTATAATCATCGTCGACTTCCGTCACACGATAATTATTATACTCTGGCGATGATGTACGAGGGGCAACATATTGGTCGTGTAAATCTAGGTTTTCTTCGGAGGGTTTGGTTTGTGACGACCAATATTGGAGTGAGCATATAATCACACCGATGAGAGCAGTAACGCTGATGAAAACGATGAAAATGTTATTTATAACGAAAGAGAACCCATGTAAGAAAACGGTGAATAAATAAATACTCGTCGGCAAACAGTATAAAACTAGGACGACGAGGCCGGGGACAGCGAGTTTATTAATACAGAAGCTAATCAGAATGTTTTTGTAGCTCTTAATCGTCTCCCCCGAATCCATGTTTCTTGTTTTTGGTATACAGAAACGGTGAGGTTGGTTATGGTGTATATATATATATGTATGTGTTTATGAAAGAAACCTAGGGGAGATTTTCCAGGAAAATGAAACGGGAAAGTTAGAGGATTAATGAAGGAAAGCTTCTAATTTTATGATAAATATTTTTTTAAAGAAAAATATAAGTTTTCCATTTAATAGCACATACATATATATTATCCTGCATGTTCAATTTGTAAAAGAAGAAAAAAAAGGTATATATACATATACGTTTATGTACGTTCAGAATATTTAAAGACCTCATCTCGATATATAGCAATTAGCAAATTTTGATTCATTTCATTACTAGATTTGTTAATTTTTGTGTTTTAAGATCTTAGAGCAGTCTGTCTTAGAGTCTCATGTTTGTTTGAGAATGTTACATGTGTTAGTGTTCAAACCGGAGAAGAAGTTGCTGTCAAGCTGGTACGCTTACAATGATTATGTTATAATGTCGTTTTGATTTTGCCTTTTTTTTCATTTTTCTTTCTCAGGAATCTGTGAAAACCAAGCATCCCCAGCTTCACTATGAATCAAAGTTGTATATGCTGCTTCAAGGAGGAAGTAAGTCTCATTTTTCTATGTCAAAATTGTATGTAGTTCTAGTCGATTACAAGAAACCAAAGCGACTTTTTATTCGTCCTAAATTTTATTTGTTTCTGTTCTTGATTGTTGAATCTAGTGTTCCAAACATCAAGTGGTATAGAGTTGAAGGAGAATACAATGTAATGGTTATAGACCTTCTAGGTCCAAGTCTTGAAGACTAGTTTAACTACTGTAACAGAAAACTCTCTATGAAAACCGTTCTCATGATTGCGGACCAACTCGTGAGTATATTTACATATCTTTGGTTTGAAATAAGTTTTCTTCATCCATAACAGAGAAATATGAGTAATGTTATCTCAAAAATGGTGACAAAATATGACGCACGATAGCTGTTTGCAGAAAACAAAAGCAAAGACGTTTTGTACATTGCACTATTGCAGAGGATAAAAGATTGGTAAATAACAAAAAGAAATATAATGTTACTACATTTGTTTAATTGTATATATATCCACAATCAAACTGTTGAAGACAAATTGAATGTATGAAATTTTGATCCGAAACATGTTCAAGCTCATGGCACTTCTTCTTCTATCTAAGCGCAGCCAAACGCTTCTCCAGTTCATCGATTTCAGAACTGCGCAGAAAATATCTAGGTTTGATTTCCAATATTGAAATAGAGATATGTTCTAGTTGTGTTTATAGTACTAGAATACCATACCTGCTAACATCTTCTGCATTCTTTCCGCCAATTCTAGTTTTTGGAGCAGATGATAACTGAAGATGGATCAAACAGAGACAGAGAATCAGTCACAGAGAAGACATCAAGAGACGAAACAACGAAGAGAATTGACGGTTAAAACAAACCTGTGAGGCGATATCAATGCCAATTTCATCAAGAACCTAACAAGTAAAACAACAAAGCTGCTTTGTCAAAACCTGTGAAACAACAGTCTCCAATTTAGAATTGAACTGATGAGTAGAGCGTGGAAATGTACCTGGTTTGTCAATTCCTCTGTTTCGTCTTCAGCTTCATCATTGTCTAAAGCATCATCTATGGAATCTGACATCATCTCAGTCTGAATACCATATGCATATTAGTCAGAATTAACAATTTTCAATGTCATGAATTTTAAAGAAAAGATGGATTGATATAACTTACGGTCATGTCCATTTGCGCAGATTGCTTTTGGAACTCTCTCATAACCTTAGCTTGTTTTGCTGGATCCATATTCTGGGAATATCAAAAACATCTAGTTAAATCATAGAACAAGGTGAAGAAAAATCCATCGAAATCACTAAACAACGGAAATTAGTTGTGTTATATAGAAATCTGACCTTGCTCATAGCTGCCATTGCTTTAGTGGCACCTTGCATTCCAGCAGCAACTGAAGTATGTGCATGCATAGCCTAAACATCAAAGTGAAAGTTTCCAATAAGGTTATGATCTTTCTTGATTTATTATAAACATATGTTACAATGAAAGGAGAGAAGTTTTAATCATAAGACCTGCGTATGTGTAGCTATGCCTCGCATTTGAGCTCGGCTACCTTGTAAGTTAGCTATTTGTTGCCTTAACCGGATCAATTGCCGCGCAAGGATCTTAGTCGCTCCCTACATAAAAACAAAAGATGTAGAACACATCAACTAGATGCTATTACAAACACAAATTCATGAATCACCGATGATTGAAATACCTCATTCCCTGATTTAGCAGTTCTTTTTATCTCAAGAACTAGCTTTTTCTCCTACAATACATAATGTCAGAGTTTATACACTGAAAAAAAGATTGGTTGAAAACATTACTACATTAGCCACACTCATACTTCTGATTGCAGAGATCCAATTTCCTTTTCGATTCCTGAAAAAGGAGATTTTTCATCAGTTATATTTTGTGCCATGAAAGTCATCAAAATCAAACCTTTTTCTAGATACAATACTAAAAAATCTTAAAGCTAATCATTAAGAACAACCAAAACAATACCTCTTGTAGCTTGTGTCATCTCTCTCTTACTCTCCCTAAGAACTTCTGTAAACACCCAAAAAACACAAAACATTTAGATTCATACACATCAATGTCGCAAATTTCAGAATGATCATGATCGGGCCATAAAGAAGTCAACTTTAAACAACCCATATGATCAAATCCCATTTATGTTAATCAAACGAAGAAACAAACACAATTCGGTGATGTAAAAGCAAAACTCGAAAATCAAACCTCTGGGATTTGGTTTCTTGGTGAAGATATTCATGTTTATCTCCTTGGGAATTGTGGTGCTTGAAGATGGTTTCAAAGCTTCAGAGAAGACGGAGACTCTGTAGGAGAAGAGGTAGAGAGAGATTTGGCTTCGAACGTGTAAAAGGATCGCACCAAATTTTGGAGATTTTTATTTTTCTTATCGATTACGTTAATATTCTTATTTTCCGATTTGTATTATGATTTTGGTTAGTGTAAAATATCCGCAAATTCTTTTTATTTTATTTTATGATAAATTGTTTTTAGGACAATATTTTCGTTTTTGTTGACTTTTTCAAAATTTAAACTACTATAGTTTTTTTGCTTTTTCACCATTTAATTTGATTTTTTTTATGTAACTACGGATTTATACTTATCACCGAGCCAAAAACCGACAAAAATACATAATATTTTCATAGACAAAAATCGACAGACAACATAAAATCTTTGAAGCTAAGCTGTAAACAAAGAAATCATATAATCTACTAATAGCAAAAGCCAAAATTAAAGACTTATAAAGAGTTCAAAAGAACATGACTTGTTAAACAAAATCCATTAACTAATCACAATAAATTAGAGTGGATAACACAAATCCAAACAACAAAGACAATTTTTTTTTTTTTTTTTGTGAATGACCGGCAGCAAGCTCCCAACTTTATTAAAAATTCAACAAAAACAATTACATACAAATTTGTCGTGATCGAGGAGGTCCCATGACATCCTCTCTCATAATATTCGCAACATTTATAGGAAGAACCAACAAAGATTGAAAACCTAACGGTAAAGAAAACCAACAAAGACAAATTTTCTTATCGTGAATCAAGACCACTCTTTTCTAGACGCGAACTTGAAAGCTCGGTTACTAAAAAAAAAAAGGCAAGGCATAGATTTCCATTTTGGTTATAATGGGTTTACCTCCAAAAGCCCGATATGATTGGGCCCAAACTAATCGATATTGAACATTGCCTACTACATAAATACGTAAGTTTAGGGGAAGATAAAACCAAACCATAGTTTTTTTGTTTGTTGTTGTTTAGAGATCGATGAAGAGACCAGAATTGCCAGAGGATTTGGTAGATGAGATTTTATGTCGTGTTCCTGCGACATATTTGAAGGGTTTACGAACCACTTGCCAACGATGGAACCATTTATACAAAGACAAGAGATTCGCAAGAAAGCACTTTGATAAATCCCCCAAACAGTTTTTATATGTCATGGCGATGACCAACTACAGTATTTGTCCGATGAGCATCAATCTAAAACCTCATATTTTCAGTTCGGTTATTGTTCCATCTGTACAACTCAAAGATGAGATTAGCCTAATTGACCCCAATGATTCAGCTTTTAAATTCCATCAAGTCATTCACTGTGATGGCTTCTTGGTCTTCACATGCGAAGACGAATCTAGAATCTTGGTTTGGAACCCGTTAACCCGTGAAACCAGGTGGATCCAACCGAGGAAGGGTTTAAAAGAAGGCTTTCTTGGATACTGCAATAATAGTAAGAGCCACAAAATCTTGACCTCTGGTCTTTGTAGTAATGATTTGCAGGTGTACGATTTCAGTTCTGATTCATGGAGGGTTATTGATGATGTTATCACACCAGGATGGTCATTGTCATTCTCTTATCAATGCGTCTCGGTGAAAGGAAATGCTTACATGTTTGCCATAGAAGTAGACAGCAAAACAGAAATCAGCCTCTGCTTGCTCGAATTTGATTTTTCGACTGAGAAATCTGTACATGTGCCTCTTCCCCGTCAGTGGCACAGTCACAGATCTACAAGTCTTTTTGTTGTCATAGAAGAGAAGGTCGCGGTGTTATTACAGCGGGAACGTACATCAGAGACTGAGATATGGGTGTCGAATAAGATTGATCAAGGGACCAAAGTGGTGTCGTGGAGCAAGATCTTAGCATTGGATTTGAGCCCTGATCTTATAATATGGCCTGATGCAAGTAGTTGCTTGCTAGATGAGGAGAAGAAACTCCTCGTGTGGTGTACGAAAACGACGGACAACGGTAACACGTTCTTCGACAAGATATACATTGTTGGGGAGGATAATAAAGTCACAATAGTGGATTTTGGACCAGACACAGTCAATGGACGTTGGCCAAGTATTCATAATTATGTTCCAAGTTTGGTTCGAATCGACCAAGCTGTATACAAATAGGAAATGAGGTGATTAAACAATGTCTTAATTTATCTTGGTTATGTTCCTTTTGAATAATCCTTTGAACTCATGTTTCATCAATTATTAGTGTTTGATTAAAACATGTTGTGCTCTGAGTTTTCTTATTTTCACCCATTGCCATATTTCACCTCTGCTTTTCCTTGGTTTTCATTGTGCTCTATCGTATAGGCATTCAACAAGTAGTGAAAAACATGTCCAAAACTTGCTTACTAGCTCTATTTTCTCTTTTCTAGTTTTTTTCCTCTCTCGAAAACTAACTTCCAACTTCACTAACCGGATAATAGAGTCACTATCGAGATAGTAGAGCATATTGAAAGAGTAATCTTAATTGTTAGTCGAATAATAGGACAATAGCTGTAATTTTTTAACTTTACGAACGGATATGTATCCCGATAGTAGAATATTTTCAAGAGTAATCATAATTGCTAGGCGGATACTAATTACAAATACACTCAACATACTTGTATTTTACAAACTTTACATACACGATGAACGGAGGGAATAATATTAATAAACTTCTCACCATGTAAAAACTTCAAACCATGCTAATTAGACCATCTAAAGTCCGACGAAAAATATTAACTCCTCGCAGCTAAACCCTAAACAAAGGAATTAAACTATCTACTAATAACAAAAGCAAAACTAAAGACTTAAGGTAACATAGTCCAACAACAAACCAAAAACCAATGTCATAATCATGAATTCAAAAGAACATAGACTCGCTAAACAAAACTCATACACAAATCAACGTGTTCCTAGGATCTTATAATCCAGGAAGAACAAACCATGACTTAACATCAAGTTCTCCACCATTCTTCCACAAGCGGTGGATGCAGGGCAAAAAGCCATTTTGGGTTTTAACTTCAAAAGCCCGATATGGTTGGGCCCAAACTAATTGATATTGACGACTAGATAAACAAGTAATTGGGGAAAATGAAACCCTAGTCTTTTGTTTTTGTTAGGTTGTGTGAGAGATCGATGACGAGACCAGAATTGCCAGAAGATTTGGTAGATGAGATTCTCTGTCGTGTTCCTGCGACATATTTGAAGGGTTTACGAACCACTTGCCAACGATGGAACCGTTTATACAAAGACAAGAGATTCGCAAGAAAGCACTTTGATAAATCCCCAAAGCAGTTTTTATCTGTCATGGGGATGACCAACTACAGTATTTGTCCGATGAGCATCAATCTAACAAATCAGATTCACAGTTCGGTTATTGTTCCATCTGTACAACTCAAAGCTGAGATTAGTCAAATCAGCTTCATATCTTTTAAATTCGATAAACTCATTCACTGTGATGGCTTCTTGTTATTCACATGCGAGTACGAAACTAGAATCTTGGTTTTGAACCCTTTAACTGGTGAAAACAGGTGGATCAAACCCAGGAAGGGTTTAACCTTTGTTCTTGGATACTGCAATAATAGTAAGAGCTACAAAATCTTTAGCTTTGGTCTTCGTAGTAATGATATGGAGGTGTACGATTTCATGTCTGATTCATGGAGAGTTCTTGATAATGTTATCACTCCAGACTGGTCATTTTCATACTCTTATCAATGCGTGTCAGTGAAAGGAAACGCTTACATGTTTGCCATAGAAGTAGGCAGTAAAACAGAAATCAGCCTCTGCTTGCTCGAATTTGATTTTTCGACTGAGAAATCTGTACATGTGCCTCTTCCCCGTCAGTGGCACAGTTACTTATCTGCAAGTCTTTCCGTTGTTAGAGAAGAGAAGATTGCGGTGTTACTAAAGCAAGAACGTACCTCAAAGACTGAGATATGGGTGTCAAATAAGATTGATCAAGGGACCAAATTGGTGTCGTGGATCAAGATCTTAGCATTGGATTTGAGCCATAATATTAAAATATGGCATACTGTAAGTTTCTTGCTAGATGAGGAGAAGAAGCTCCTCATGTTTTGTACGAAAATGGGGTTTTGCGACAAGATACACATTGTTGGGGAGGATAGTAAAGTCACAACAGTGGATTTTGGACGAGGAAAATTGAATGGACGTTGGCCAAGTATTCATAATTATGTTCCAAGTTTATCTTGGTTATGAATAATCCTTTGAACTCATGTTTCATTAATTATTAGTGTTTGATACAAAAGGAAATGAGGTGACTAAACAATGTCTTAATTTCTTGGTTATGTTCCTTTTGAATAATCCTTTGCACTCATGTTTCATTAATTACTAGTGCTTGATTAAAACATGTTGTGCTCTGAGTTTTCTTATTTTCTCCCATTGCCATATTTCACCTCTGCTTTTCCTTGTGCTCTATCGTGTATTGGCATTCAACAAGAAGTCAAAAACTTGCTTAATAGCTCTAGTATTTTCTCTTGTCTAGTTTTTTCCTCTCGAAAACCAACTTCCAACTCTTGTAACCGGACGATAGAGTCAATATCCGGATAATATATATGAACATATTTAAAGACAAAATAAAAGATAAAATATAAATATAATAACAAGTCCTCTCAAGAGTGGTGTCCAAAACGTTAGCTTCCTTTGTTCCCTTCTCTCTCGTCCTCTCGTATTGCTGGTAGAGTTGTAGGTTGTGGTGCCTTGTTTGGTAACACATTCGGCTCTTGGTTTTTGGCGATGAGTAGGCATCAACTAGTTTCTTTGGGAAGTTTGGGTGCTTCATTGTGTTGTTGCTGTTTTTGGAGTTCGATTTAGGGTTCCTTTGTCTAAAGGTTTTTGTATCCTTTGACTTCATCTTCGCTGTAATTTGTTAGATCCAACATCTCGCGTGTGGGGTTTGTTTGTATTCCTTCTCAATTATCAATATTACTCTTCAGATGAAAAAAAAAATTATATATATATATATAATAACAAGTAAGTTTGTATAGATTGTTAGGGATAATATTATTAAAAACATAATTAATCAAGTCTGTATTCATATATTTTAAAGAGTAATCATAATCGGTAGCCGAATACACACAACCTACTATATTTCATATCGATTCCCAAAAGTTTTATATATACGAAATCTAGAAAAGGTAAATTGTAATAAACTTCAAATTATGCTATTTTTTTCATTTTTTATTTGGTTGAGTTTTTTTTGCTAATTATCATACTTTTATTTTATGATCCTTTTTCTATTTACAATTTTACATTATGCAAATATACGATGCATCATGTAAAATGTACAGTATCTATTTTTATCCTAAGTAGATAAATAAATATCTTCTCTCTCGACTTCTTCGCTTTCATAACTTTCCGGGAAAATCTATCTTCCTCACTTTCTCTTCTCCTCTCGAACTCTTCAATCTCCATTTTCGTAACAGTTTTTGAGCTTGATTTCGTTAATGCAGGAATCTTAGTATTTCCAATTACAGAAAGAAATTGGTTCTATTTTTGGAAACAAATCGTCTCTGATTATGTACTGAATCTTTATCAAATCACACTCTAATTCTGGATTCGTTGAATTTTGATTCGTTAGCTTGTAGGGATTTTGAACATTTCTGGAGATTTTGATTTTATAAACTCTGTATTGGTACCATTGATTAGAGGATTTGGAAGAAGTAGTAGGGTTTCTTGTTCGTAGTCGATGAAGTAGGAGAGATTATGGATATTGATGGAGTAAACGATGTTCAGATTCTAGATCCTGAGCTTTTGCAGCTTCCTGGTTTAGGTTTATCTCCTTCTCCGTTCAAAGCAAGCTCTCATATTGCTGATGAACTTTTTTCTCAGTGGCTTTCACTCTCAGAAACTGGCAGATTGGTATAGCTACACTTCCTTTGGTCTCTCTTATATCATATATTCCCTAATTGTTTTGTATTGTAACTGTGTGATGTTTGTGTAGGTTAAGTCTTTGATTGATGATGCTAAAGCTGGAGCAGCGACTAATGTATCATCCAAGAGTTATGCTAGTATCAATGTTTCTGGTGGAAGTGCTATACCAGCTGTGTTTCTGAGTAGTGGCACTCCACCGCTTTCTCCACGAAGTTCGTCTGGTTCTCCACGGTTTTCGAGGCATAGGACTAGCTCTCCGTCTCTACAGTCTCCTCTGGGATCAGTTAATGAACCAAAGCATGAACTCATTCCTCAGGTTTGTTCTCATTTCCAGCCTATCGGTCTCTACATGGATATAATTGCATTGGATCCTTTTTCGTATAACAGTAGAATGCACTGCCTAGCTTAGGATCATGATTTTTCGTATAACAGTAGAGTGCACTTGATTCAGATAGCTTCTTAAGTAGATGCAGAGTACAAGATTAAGCCATGGCTACTAATGTGATTTGAAGAAAAAAATGGTCATTCACTGTGACATGATAATAAGTTTACTATGGGAATAAGTTTGACTCGTAACAGTATGTAGGGAACGGGTATTGTGGTCTGTATTCCTAAAAATATTTTATACGATGATATTTTCTGCAGTTCTACTTCCAACAGGGGCGTCCACCAGCAAAAGAACTAAAGGAGCAATGTATGTCAATGGTTGATCAGTACTTTAGTAACTATATTGACGGGCTACATGTGGATGGTGATGTTTTAATTCAACTTTTTGTTCACTTTTTTGTTCCTCTTAAGGATTAGTTAAGGCAATTCATCTTAGCATTCTTGTTCCTCTTGCAGAATTCAAATCCATTACAAAAGAAGTGTGCAAGCTGCCTTCTTTTCTTTCTCCTGCACTTTTCAGAAAGATAGATCCCAACTCCACTGGTATAGTTACAAGGTAGTTCCATGCATACTATTTTTTCTCTATAAAATGTTTTCTAAAAATAGTTACCTCATACCTGTCTGTATGTATGTCTATGTGTATGCCTTTTTCTCCTTTTTAGTTCGTGTACCCTAATACTTGATTAAGTAGTTGGTGCTTTACTAATGTTTGCTGTTTGATCAAAATCTTCCTTAGGGATGCATTTATCAAGTATTGGGTTGATGGAAATATGTTAACTATGGACACAGCCTCCCAGGTATATAATATACTAAGGCAGCAGAACTGCAAGTACCTCAGACAGGTCTTTTTGTGATCCCTCTCTCGCTGTTCTTCAGTCGTGTACAATTGACTTCCCTTTTTTGTAACCCATAGCACTAAAGATTTCTATCTTTTCTTGGATTTGGCTACAGGCAGATTTCAAACGATTTCTTGATGAGCTTCTGGCAACACATCCTGGCTTAGAATTTCTGAAGACCGCAAGCGAATTTCAAGAAAGATACGGTATGACTCATTGATTTGTGACTTCTTGATGTGATTGGTGTTAATTATGATGAAATCTACTGGATTTTCTATTCTATGCTATAATTCTAAATAAGACGGTCCTGCAATTTTTAATCTCCATATTATTTGAAGTCCTCAAACCTTATTGGCGGAACTTGAAAGTGAATCCTTTTATTGTTCTGTTTGGCTATATTTATTTTCATAAATCAGGTTTTCTGGAAAGTGAAATGGCACATGAAATATCTGATATTCTTCTGTGCACAAGCCTTCATATCTCTACTGGTTATGTTAGATTTATGCTTGTACTAATATAATCCTTTGTTGATTGCCCAGCTGACACTGTCATCTACAGAATATTTTACTACATTAACAGATCAGGAACGGGTTGCCTTACTCTTAGAGAGCTGAAACGCGGAAATCTTATTGCTGCTATGCAACAACTTGATGAAGAGGACGACATCAATAAAAATATTAGGTGAGTTTGTAGTTCTTTTTCATAACTTCTTAACCTTATTTTAAATTCAAAACATATTTAATATGTTGTTATTAAAGATGTAAACAAGCCCACAAAAATGTTTAACAATTATGGGTCTACCACATATATATCATGAAAACAGTGCAAAAGGAAATAGCTAAATGAATAAATATCGGTGTATTTCTGAGACAGAACTTATGCCTGATTCAACTATTCACCTTATTGTCCTTTCTTTATAATTTTTCAGGTACTTCTCTTATGAGCACTTCTACGTCATATACTGCAGATTTTGGGAGCTTGATGGTGACCATGATTGCTTTATTGATAAGGACAATCTCATCAAATATGGTAATCATGCCCTTACCTACAGGATTGTTGATAGAATATTTTCACAGGTTGGTTCCCGAAATTGTTCCTGCCTGGACCTTCTTGAAAGCTACGTTATAGTCTGATGAGACGCTTTTACGTCATCGTGATCCATGTTGTGGCTATGTTTCTCTCTTAGGCTCCTAGGAAGTTTACGAGCAAAGTTGAAGGGAAGATGAGTTATGAAGATTTTGTATACTTCATTCTCGCTGAGGAAGACAAGTCTTCGGAACCTAGTCTTGAGTATTGGTACACATCTCTCGCCTCCATGTTTTCAGTAGTTTTCCTCTATGAAAATTGCTGATTGGTTCAAATCACAAGATCAGGATATAACTATACTATCTACTATGGATACCAAACACAATCGTTTTGCAGGTCCGTGTATATCTGTGATACTGATTGATATCATTTTTGCAGGTTCAAGTGCATAGACTTGGATGGAAATGAGGTGATCACTCCAAACGAAATGCAGTTTTTCTTCGAAGAGCAGCTGCATCGGATGGAATGCATAACCCAGGAACCTGTTCTCTTCAACGATATCCTATGTCAAATAATTGACATGATTGGACCGGAGGTTAGATACTTTTCAATCAGAACATGGTCGTTTTATTTCTCCGAGCTATTTTTTTCTATGTTCGTTCATTTGATTGGAATCATTAATTCGATGAGTGACTTTACAGAAGGAGAACTGCATCACCCTCCAGGATTTGAAAGGATCCAAACTTTCAGGAAATGTCTTCAATATACTCTTCAACCTCAATAAATTCATGGCTTTTGAATCACGTGATCCCTTTCTCATTCGCCAGGTAAGTTTGGCTTTCCCAAACGGAAAAAAACAAAGAATGTGACTGCTTTGCTAAAGACTTGTGGTAGTAGTTTCCGCATTGATGCAAGTAAACAAGTAGTGTGTTTCTCTTTCATTGCTGTAGGAACGGGAGGATCCAAATATGACAGAGTGGGATCGATTCGCTCAGAGAGAGTATGTGAGATTGTCAATGGAGGAAGATGTAGAAGAAGTCTCAAATGGGAGTGGAGATGTATGGGATGAACCACCCGAACCTCCATTTTAGTCCATACTGGTAAGTTCACACTACTCCACATGCGTATATGAAATGCAAATGCTTGTGCTGATTTATCGACTTGGAAACCAATCTTGTCAATAGAAACCAACCAAATTAGAAGATAAAAATTCAGAATCTTTGTGCATATTGAGAAATCCAGTAGCATTAACCATTTAGTCAATTGCTTGTAGATCAATGGTCAGAGATCGGAGGTTACGGTCGTATCGAGACACTTCTGGAAGTGGAGATTCTTTATCATCATCATTTACAATACAAAGAGTGGGAATTTCATGAAATTTTTGCATTTTTGTTTTGGTTTGGTTTCATAGGTTTTTCAGGTTGGTGTCCATATATAGAGTTGGATAACAATGTACAAAAAATTCTGGATTCTTTTCTTTTGATATCAAGTTGAGTAGCTGATTCATTTGACTTTTTTTAGTACTATAGCTTAAGATTTAATGCATCAAGTGATACTCTAACCTGCGAGCATGCATGAAACCAATTAAGCATATGTGAGGCCTAGTACTTCACATAATGTCTTCTCTTTGGTCAATTACCAAAATTCATTTGGTTATACAACCGTAGATTAAACTTTAGTTTCCGATTTTGATCCGGCCAGGAAAAAATTCGGTTCAACCAGTCTGGTTCATAACCAGGTGACTTGCATGTGTTAAACGTGTAAAAATATTAGATTGATCAGGGAAAGAAAGAGAAAATATAGAGAGATTGTTTCTTGAGATGCAAGAAAGAAATTTTTTAACCTTAGGGGATATGGTCGACATGATTCAAAAGATAGTCATGGCCTCATATGTGTTCGGTTTTTCCGAGAAAAATTACTATTCTAAAATAAGAAATGAGCTTGGTTTAAAAAAAATAAAGTGAATAATCTAATTCGCATTTTCCCTGCACCAGTCATCCCAGATAAAAATGTCATCTTAGTCAAATTTTAAATCTACTTCAATTAAATAGCATCATGGACCGATACGAGGTTTTGTTAATGACTAGCATCCAAGGCTGTCAAAACCTTGCCACACCTTAATTCCACGCAGGGCCGACTTTGGACTAAACCCCATGAAACTAGTGCTATAGGCATCACGGAAAATATATTAAAGTTAAAGGCGTCAATTTGTGAAAATAGATTATGGTGTAGTGGTAAATTCGAACAATAAGGCATCTAAAATCCAGGTTTAAGCCTAAGAGCACACTTTTTAAAGTTTTTTTTTCCGTTTTTTATGCTTCTTATTTGGCTCAAAAGTTTTTTGGCTTTAGACATAAAACTTCAACAGGCCGGCCATTTCCATGTCTATGAAAAAGTTTTCAAATTGGGAAAATAAGAAAAGCTTCTTATTGCTTTTACATTACAACCTTCTTTCAGCTTTTTCTCATCTTTATTTATAGGACTAGTTCGGGGGAAATGATACGAATTTTTTTTTGGAATCTATATGAGAGGATATGAAACTATTGGAGTGGAATTATTATGTTTTCTAGTCATTCAGCCTCAGTCTTTCAACGTTACATAGACTAAATGCATGCTTCTTTTCGCGTTTGGTGAAAATAAAAGAATCTTTCAATAAACGGTTCTTTTTGCGTTTTGGTGAAAATAAGAAAATTTATCAATAAACACTTCTTTCAACTTAAATTTAGATCTTCAAATATCCTTCCAATGCACAATGTTACTCGAATTCAATTGAAATTTTTTCCAATCCTTAGATATTGTTCAATTGAATAAAGCATCAAAATATTTCTTTTATGTTCCATAGGGTTCCATGCATACAAACCGACTTAAATTTAAAAATTGATTACATACTAGCCACAAATGATTTAGATTTTCATGGCTTTTTCATGACTTAAATTAAAAAAAAACGATTACAATATATAGACATGAGAGATTAATCCTCGTCTTCATGGCTGCTCAAAAACCCACAACGCATAGATCATCCAGAAGACAATGATCTCGAAGTTTCTTTCCTCTTTTCTCGCACGGCTATTTGTTTTTCTCTTCTTCCTTCTTTGAGTCATCGCTTGTCAAATAAGTTCATCTTCCAGTTTGTCTCCGAAGTTCTTGTGAATCCTAGTCTTTAAGAAGCTTAAACCAACGGATAATCTTCTCGCGAGACTTTTTTATGATAAATTTTGGATATGAAGTTGAGTGGCAAATTCATTTGATTTTTAGAATACTGTATAACTTAAGATCTAATACTCTTTTGCTTGACATAATACAATGGATTCAAAGTTTTTTGTTTTTTTTTTGTTGATCAAATGGATTCAAAGTAATAACTCAAAACGGTTATTTAATTCCTCAACTATTTGAAATTGGTCGATTTATTCCCCAAATATCGTATATGCAGATTAAATCCTCAAGTGAACATTGACTTTGTAAATTTAGGCCTGATAAATGTCAACGTTAACGAAGAAAACGGAGACGTTAAAGTTGACTTTTATCATACCTAAATTTACAAAGTCAAAGATAACTTGAGGATTTAAATGGCTAAATAAAAGTTGGAGAATTAATATGCAAAATTGCAAAACTTAGGGAATTAAATGACATATTTATGATCATTTGATATATACTATCAAATACTTTAAAAACATATTATTTCTATTATATGTTGTATATCCAAAATGTACGTAATAGATTTTATTGATATTGATAACTTAAAAAATACACATATCAATTATTTCAATATAATTATTACAACGATTAAAATCGTTATGTTACTGTGGGAACTATTGAATTTGAAAAAAATATAACTACACCTATTAAAAAAATGTATTAATGCTTAATTATAAATATCTTTTTTTTTGTATTAAACAATTTTTAGTAACTCTAAACCAATCGTAATTTAATAAAACCATTTAATATGTCTTGAAATTTACAATTTATTCATTATGTTTTCATTAAAATGCATTGAGAATGTAAAAATCAATATTTTAGAAACATTATTTTTCTTCTAAAGCATTAATTACAGAGAAACGGAGGGAGTATATATTAACCAACATATAATATGAAATGGAGGGGTAACCACAATTAAACGACATATAATATGATAATTATTACGTTGTTATGAACAAAACAATATATCATATATTTGTATAATTATAGCGTCGTTATGAATAAATCTTAACAATTTATATGTGTATTTTCAAAACTAACAATTTCAAAAAATTATACTGTTTACATTTGGTGTATACAAAATAAAATGTAAAATTATATATTTAAAAAAATATTTAATGGCATCTCTCAAAAATTCAAGTTTTTAGTTTTATATGAGAATTTTAATCCCTGTTATGAATAAATCTTTTTTTTTTTTGTCAACCTAACTATTAATCAGACAAAACCATCCAATCTTGGAATCCAGATCGGAATAGTGTTGCTTACATAAGAAAAATTAAAATCTCGTGTCCTGGCTGAACGTGCAAGGCAGTCCGCCTTCAGATTAATAGTGCGAGGGATGTGGGATAAGCAGAAGTGAGGGAGACGATCTTGTAAGCTCCTGAGCTTGACTGAAAAAATCGAAAACGCCGGCCACTCCTCTGGGTGATTAACGACATCTACTAGTTCGGAACAATCTGTTTCAAACGTCTGGCACTCCATATGTCTTTCCAAGATACAGGTCATAGCCCATATAAGGGCCTCCATCTCCGCATGCAAGGGGTTCTTCCGTTGGCTTACACCTTTGGCCCCTAGACTTAGAATCGTATCGCCATGGAGGCATACCCATCCTAATCCTGAAGTAGTCGCATTACCCTTCCAAGATCCATCCACTTGACATCGCACTCGGGGTAATTCGAATGATTGCACGTGTGGTACCTCACTTATAATAACCTCTGTTTCACTCTCTCTTATTTGAGCAGCCAACCACTCTTGACAATCAATCATCGCCGTGTTGAAAACATCACTTACATCCGCCTCGATGCCTGTAAACACTCTTTTATTCCGTGATTTCCATATATACCATAAGAGCCACAGAAATGCCTTACAATCCACAGAATTAGTATTAGTACTCGTAATTCTCCAAAACAGAAAATCCATGTTCGCATAAATGGAAGAGAAAGGCAGGATTTCACTCCCACTTGGTGACAAAAATAGTGCCCAAATATCTAGGACTATTGGACATTCAAACAAAGCATGGTTAATCGTTTCTTCCGCTATTCCACATCGCAAGCATATGGTAGAGCATCTAACCCCACGATATATGAATAAATCTTAACAATTTATATGTGTATTTTTAAAAAAATTCATTTGAACAAAATATACTATATAATTTTTATATATACAAAATATAAGGGAAATTATATTTCTGTAAGAAGTAAAAACTATTTGATAGTATTTCTTAAATGATCATGAAAATGTCATTTAATTCCCCAAGTTTTACAATTTTGCATATTAATTCCTCATCTTTTAATTAGCCATTTAAATCCTCAAGTTAACGTTGACTTTTTAATTTATGTCTGATAAAAGTCAACTTTAACGTTTCCGTTTTCTTCGTTAACATTGACTTTTATCAGGCCTAAATTTACAAAATCAACGTTCACTTGACGATTTATTCTGCATATACGATAGTTAAAGAATAAATAGACCAATTTCAAATAGTTGAGGAATTAAATAACCGTTTTCCCGATTTCTCTACATAACTTATACGAATAGAAGGTAAAGATCACGCGTTATCACGTGCGCGTGGTGGTTTTTAAAATCTCAGTAAATGCCTACGTGTTACATACATTACACAAGATAACAACCCCAGAAAATATCTCTGATTTGGGGGTTTTAACCTTCAATGCCCCCTCAAGTCAGTTTCTAACCTTGTATGTCCCATTTCTTATTTTAATTTATGTGTTGATTTATTTTTAATTAAAAAGCGAGTGAAAGACGGATTTATCCTTAATGAATGTTGCGAAAAGACAAAAAGGATAGGGAAAAAATAGAACCAACCCCTAACCCTTTCACGACTCTTTTTCCCCAAATCAGAGAGTCCAATCCCTAACCCTTTTTGTTCTTGTTTCTTTCTCTTTGAAGTCCCTTTCTCTTTCTCTTACGAATCAAAGAAGAAAAGAGATAATCCGAACGGCGGCGTAATCCTCGTCTTCGCCGTAATCATTTCTTTCACCGTTCAATCCTTTGCAAAATCTCCTTCCCCGACTGTTTTGTTCGAGTTCGAATCCGAGAGAACCGTCGTACTTCGCCGTGTCGTCGTTAAAGTCCAACCTAGCTGCTACTCTCTTCTCCGATATCTCTGAGGTAAACTCATGTTCTCCAATTTGATTTCTTACTCTCGTATTGATCGTCGTTTGTTTGTTCTTCGTCTCTTTGATTCATGGTTAGATTTGTGATCCGTAGTTTACAGTTTATTGATTTAGGTATTCAACGTTTTATAGTGTAAATGAATCGATTTTGATTACTGCAGTTTATAATCTATATTCTCTGATCATCGGTTTGATTCGTTTCTGGTTATGTTTAATTCGTTTCTGGTTCAATTGTTCATTAGATCTTGTTAGTTAGCGTTTTAAGATGAATTTGATTTGTACTGTGAATGGATAATTTGAGATTAGTATAAACAAATCCGATGTTTGCCTTCGTCTTGTGATCAAGTTTGTGGAAACTATCGGATTGTATAATTTTATTGCAATAGAATTCTAAACAAGGTAGTATATTGTTGATATCAATTAAAGTGTGATCATATAACGACACTGGATTAGATTGAATCTCTAGCTACTGTTTACATACAATACAATTCCTATTTTATAAAAAAACATTACAGACAAAACAAAGCTTTCATGTAACAATCCCTTGATGTATGTATTCCTTTTTGTTTAATCTCCACATGAACATTCTCCATCTTTAAAGTGGTGGAAATGCTCAGCATCTCTAACAGAGATTTCTTTTCTTACTGTTTTGGAGATGAACTTAATACAATGCGCAGTTAGTGAAGCATTATTTTCTTTATCTGTTACTAAAATACATAAACTTAATTATCATCTTGTAATTAAAGAGAGTTGTATGAGTACTTGACTCACTTGTTTAATTTCCATATCACAAATAAACAAAAACTATACAAAAACTATACAGTTAGTTTCCTGTGTAAACCAGGTAAAATGTTATTTTTTTCATATCATTATAAATCAGTTTACATAAGTTTTGCTAAAACCAAAAGGATCATGGATCTTGATATATAGAAACTTGACGAGTTCGTGAGCTTTTTTTTATTTCAAACTTTGTTAGGTTAAAACAGTTTCTTGTTTTGTTGTAATTGAGTTCATGATTAACTTAGATACATACTAATTTTGGGACTCAATGAACGATTTTGTAGATTGACCAAATAAATATAATAAGCTCCGCTGATTTGAGATTTTGTTTTATATATATATGACTATTGTATTGATCGAATGTATTGAACAGTTTTGGAAAGTTTATTGACTATTTGCATTGTTGTTTTGTTGTGGATGTTGCAGAAATGGTTCGTACTAAGAAGGCAGCTGGTAGATATCCTGTGAGGGAAAACCCTGAACATATGAGATATGATTTGAGTGATTCGGAACCTGAAAATGTGGTTGAAAATGAACCAGCAGCCGCATCCCCACCGGCTCCATCGCCATCAGCTCCATCACCACTTGCTCCATCGCCATCAGCTCCTTCGCCAACCGATCCATTGCCATCAAATGTATGTAACCAATCCTCCACATCTCTTAGTATAAACTAAGATAAATGTAGTAATTAAGAAGAAGAAGAAGAAGAAGAAGAAGAAGCTGAGAAAGCAGAAGCTGAGAAAGAAGACGAAGGACAAATTGATGAAGGTACGTTTCTCGTTTTTTTTTAAAGGCTTCACATGTATGTCATCATAGTAATGGTTGTTCTCTTTGTTGAATTTACAGAAATCGAAGAAGAAGATATTGTTGTTGCTGCGAGTCCATCGAAGAGGGTATCACATCCATCAGTTTACAATAAGCATCCATATACCGCAGAAGGTAAACATACGAAGAAGGCGAATGTGCGGAAAAGAAAATTCACCGAAAAGAGTACGAAGACCACGAAGAAACCGAAGAAGAAGTAATGTTTTTGTGAATGTTGGAATGGAGTTTTTTAGGCTTTTGTGAATGTTGGAATGATGTTTTTTAGGGTTTGTGAACGTTGAAATGTTGTTTTAGAGTGGTTTTTATTTACTTTAGGTGTTTGGAACAATTTGGTAGGAATGGTACTTATAAATATGACTAAGACTTAAAAATATATTTTCGTACTACTGATATAACTGATATAACTAGTCGTTCAAAATGTTTGCCAATTATGTATACATATTCTCAAAAACGTGTGAAATGTGTATTGGTCATTAAAAAATTGAATATTTCTGTCCCATATTGAACACATGCGCCGTCTTTTGTATTAAAAAAATATTAAAATGCATCACAGTTATATCAGTTATATAGTAGTATTATTCTACACACATTTACTTTTCACATATTGTTAGTCATATTTTGGTAAAATTACAATTTTTCTAGTAGTAATGATCCAATTTAACCATTTAAACGTATTTACTATTGTTTCATGTATTCAAATGTGAAAAAACTCTCTTTTTGCTTATTTTACATAACATGAGGTATATTCTCATACATTAACCATGTGTATAAGCTATAGTGTTAGATAAATACTTATGTTTTTTCTAATTTCAAAATATTTTGAGTAGTTCCTCACGATCAAGTAGAAAAAGATGTGCCAATAAGTAATACGTAAATAAGTCTTATACTAAAGAAACAAGACGTAAAGGGAAAAACACAAATTATTCAACATAGTCATAATCATTCATACCAGTTATACATATTCATAAGTTATACGCAGTAGTAGTAGTTATCAGACAGAAAGAATTACCATTTCTATCTAGTTTTCTTCCTGCACGTTTGGTTCGTGCACTCCATCTCCAGCTGTAAAGGTCCCCCACATACCTCCCCGACTTGTTCCTCTATGTCCATGTTCTCCAACTGATGCGGCCCGTTTTTCTTGAGTTCTTCCTTTCTTCACCACGTGGACCGGAGGCAAACCGTAGTGGATCTCGTTGAGTTCTTCCAAAGGTATATGCCAAGCTGTGAAATGGGGTACAGGATATATCGTCCTTGTATATCCCATTGCCCACATCTCCACCCAATAAAAGTGGGAGGCAAACTCATAATGATGGACATTCTCCTCTCCGCTTAATTGAATGATAGCTTGTATTGCATGCACGCATGGGTACATGTCTATATCAAAATACTTGCAACTGCAAGTTTTGTCGCTCAAATTAACTATATAATTCTTCCCATCAACGCCAATCACATTGTACTCGTGGGACGAGCTGTTGATCTCTTGCGACAATAACTTCCTTCCAATCGTTACATTACTCTCTATCACTTCGTGAACGCGAGGCACCAACTTTTGTGACTCGGGTATTCTGGAAGATGCCTTTCGTTGAGTGTTGAACCATTCTGCTACTTTTTCAAGGATCATATCAATCATTGGTAATAACGTGTACTTCCTAGCTTCCGTAAAAACGCCATTGACCGATTCTACACTGTTGGTTGTCACTATGTTATACCTATCTCCTGGAAAATGACATCTTGCCCATTTATCGACCACACTACTCTTATCGAGATATGCGGCTACAGTAGGATACCTTAACCTGAAAGCACTATAAAGTTTTATGAACTCAACCTCTGTATAAGCACGTGCACATCTCTCTCACCTTGATCCACATGTTCATGTTCGACGAGCTCCACATGTTCATGTTCGAGGAGCTCCACATGTTCATGTTCGACCAGCTCCACATGTTCATGTTCGACCAGCTCCACATTCAAAAGATTTCGTTGACCATCTCCATTCATTTGCATTAGGTAACTAAAAACGTCATCATCATTCGAGATAGATGATGGTTTTGTAACATTGAGAATCATCGGGAAAAAACTGAGTCTTAGACGAGTTGTAGATGGATCTATCATGATCTTTCTGCCAATTCTTTCGACCAACTCCGAATAAGTCATCTCCTCCGGTGCGGTCCGTATCGGTAAAATGAGAGTTTCATCTTGTCCTAAGATCCATCTTGTGCAACCCCCTTCCGTTAAATAATATCCTCCATGATCAAAACATATGATTGTGCAATTCTTTGTCATTGTACCCTACAAAAGAGTAAGAAATTAACAAATTTCGTAATTATGGTTCTGGTCAGTATTAACAGTTATATCAAGAATATTAGTTATATCAGTTATATCAGTTATACCAAAACCGTAAAATCCTAAAACCCTAAAACCCTAATGTAACCCTAAACACTAAAATTGGAAATACCTTAATATCATACACGTATCCTCTAATTGTCTAACAAAGAACATGCCGTACTTTTATTATACCTTCTAATTGCCTCTGTTTTTGTTAACGAAATGAAGAACCAAAGAAGAATGACGACGACGATCGAGAGTGAGAGAAGAAGACTAGCGACGACTTGAGGAAGAATCAAGTGATGAGGAAGCTTCCAAATCTGTCCAATTCGAAGCTTCCTCTGTTTTTTGTTAGGTTGTTCTTTGCCACTTAAGGAGAGGAAAGAGAAGAAGAGAATGACGATGAAAATAATTGAACCAACATCGTTCGATTAAGAGAGAAATAAGAGGAAGAGAAGAAGAATCAATTTCGTTTTTTAGCTTCTCTGTTTCTTTCGTTTGTAGCAGAGAGAGAGAGAGAAATAGAGAGAGATAAGAGAAAAGAGGAAGAGAGTTAGTGTTTGGTTGTTGCCTAATGAATTCAAAATTAAATTAGAAGAAAAGAGAAGAATTGATGGACCATAATTGATGTAGAGCTGCCCCTGCTCTGTTTCATTAACGTATCAAAGAGAAAACGTAGAAGAGGAAGGTTAGGTGGAGGGTTATGAGTGGTTAAGGTAGTTTTAGGTTGTTGGTAATTTAATTATTTATTTAATTAAATTATATATATAAATTGATATAAGTGAAGGGCAAAGTTGAGGATAACAAATTATTGGGGTTAGTTAGATTACAAGAGGGTAGTTAGATTAAAATTCTAATTTTTGGGGTTTCTCAGATTAAAGTCCCTGATTTGGGCAGCAAATCCACCAACTCCGATTCCGATTCCAATTCCGGTGATCGGAAATGGCGTCCTTTAAGATGATGTCTTCTTCAAACTCAAGAAACTCCGATCTCTCTCGTCGGAATTCATCTTCTGCTTCGTCTTCTCCTTCTATAAGACCCCACAATCTCAGATTAGATCCTCACTCCCATCACTCGAGAATAAATTTCTCTGACGGCGACGATTATAATTTCGCGTCTGATTTGAAGCCGGTGATTGATTTTGATCGGAGTAACGGAGATCGGAACAGTGACAACGGTGGTGGAAGAAAAAGAAGTGTTGACGATGTTTGGAAAGAGATTATATCAGGTGAGAAAAAAACGATCATGAAAGAAGAAACACAAGAAGAAGAAAATATAATGACACTTGAAGATTTCTTAGCTAAAGCAGATTATGATGATGATGATGATGCAAATCGTGATTCAGATGAAATCGATGTGAAGATACCGATTACGCAAGACGGTGGTAGTGGTAGTGGTAGCTATACATTCGATTATCCGATGATGCAAGGATCAGTAAGTGGAGGAATTAGAGGGAAGAGAGGGAGAGTGATGATGATTGAGGCAATGGATAAAGTTGCAGCTCAGAGACAGAAGAGGATGATCAAGAACCGTGAATCTGCGGCGAGGTCGAGGGAACGGAAACAGGCGTATCAAGTTGAGTTAGAGACTATGGCTGCGAAATTAGAGCAAGAGAATGAAGAGCTTTTGAAGGAAATTGAAGAGAAGACTAAAGAGAGATATGAGAAGCTTATGGAGAAATTGATTCCTGTTGATGAGAAACCGAAGCAGCCATTGTCGCGGTCTTTAAGCAGGAGCTACTCCTTGGAATGGTAAATAAAACATATGATATGGTTAGTACTTGCCTTTAATTTCTCAGGGATGTATGTAATGGATGTTACATAGCTTTTGCTGATTCAAAGATCTCTCTCGTATGAGACCGTAAAGAATAGATAATTCCAGTTTTTGGAGGTGTTCCCTAACATTTTGTTGGTTGGTTGGTTGAGAAATTAAATGTAATGAGACTGTGGTTGTTGTGTTAGATTAGGCAGGAGCAGAGAGTACTTCGTCTTCTTTGTTTTCCTGGCATCGTTTTAGCAGCTCAAGTTGGCGTCGCAGATGCAAAACCTGTATTAACCATAGAAAACGAATTAAGTGATATTAGACTGAAAAGAGTGCTTAGTAGCTAGCTCCATGAGGGAAACCTGTATTAACTTAGTTTAATTTATTATGTTACATGTTCTAAAGAACCAGAAGATCTTTAACTCGATAAAAACACGAATTCAAAGTGGAGATTTGGCTTTAGTTATGTACCTCTTGTTGAAGCAAAGTTGGGAGGCTATCCATGGAAATGAGTTGATTCATTTCTTGCAAAAGTGATTGGTCTTTGATACCTGACCAAGTCTCTGGAGGTAAAGCCAATAGAAGAGCAGTGAACACATCGTTTCCGGATGGGTAAGCTACAACCGTCGTTGTCTCCTCACCAACACCTTGATGGAAACCAAGGAAAATAGAGTGGTCTCTTGATAAGAGCTTTGTACAATAATAATACCCAATTCAAATAAAGTTTTCCGAAAATCATTCAGGTTTTGTAAGTCACAAGCTAGCCTAATAATTAACCAATGTTGGACTCGTCACACCTTCTAGTCCTATAAACATGATCTAGGGGAAATATTCCAGGGTTGTCGGGTAAGTTCTGATTGTGTGTCCGGAACTTCGAAAAACAATCCCAAATTAATTTATGGAGACATACATCATCAGTCAATATAAGACATGGATCCCTATCGTGATCCCTAGCCACTTTGGTGTACCAATCGACTATTAGCAAGATAACCTACGTTCAAGAACAAACATACCTTTGATGCATTTCACACAAGTTTCCCGACAACAGGTTTCCTCTGATTCTATTTCCGTTAATAATTCAGCTTCTTGAGACAAAGCCTTGGCAGCAAAATCTGGCTGATTGTCTTCGTAACCCACAGAGGATAGAAACTTATCCACGTGCTTGAACAGTTCAGTTTCTTGCACTTGTTTCAGCAACTCTTGCTAAAGTAAGACGAACCAAGGAACAACAATCAACCGATAGATGGAATATAAACACGTACATCTGAATTCGGAAGCAAGTCAAGAAGAGAATAATACCTTTAAGTTGAGCCTGGATTTCTCTTCGGGGCTGAGATTTTGATTTACATCCTCTGTTCTTCGAATCTCAGCTATCCATCTGATAAATTGGTTGAAATTCGACGGAAGGGACTTGAACACAACATGTAAGATTCTTTCAATAGTATCCACATGTTGTGAGCTTACAAGAAGAGGAACATCTTCCTTCAAATACTTTGCTATGCTGATCCAGCTCTCATCTTTACAACTCTGAAATATATAATCTAGAGATCATCACTCCGTCTAACTTGAAAGAAAATGCTATCTTAATAGTACACATTCACATCAAAACAGTTTATATAAAATGTGATTAGTTCTCCCTGCCTGGGCGATAGTGTTATAAGGAAAAGAACACTAAAAACAGCTAATGTGTGAAGTGATATGAAACAAACTAGCAGCAAATACAAATAGAACCATGACTTTGGACATACCAGAGTATAGAGCAATCCTGGTTCTCTGTGAGGTCTGGATATAAGCATAAATCTGGAAGTAAAGCAGAATAAGAGCAAAGCAAATTTGATAAGAAACATTCATTAGTTATTATTACACAATAGTAAAAAGCCTAGGAAAAATAAAGATCATGTACCCTCTATGTCTCCCTGTTGACTGATCGATGCTGTCCATAGCATTCCAAAGAAGCTTTAGAGGAACCCAATGAGGAGGATACTTGAAACGAGCGACATCAAGAATCAAAGCCATATCTCTTTTAGCATTATAGCCACCAATAGGTGAAAAATGACCTGTTCCAGTCTATAAACAGATCTTTTAGAATCCCAATTAACATGAAACCTAGCTGAACAGCGATTGCAAGACACTAGCTAAAAAGGTTCACCAAACTCAAACTTTGTAAGCACTTCACCTTTTAAGGTAATCAAGAGTGCTGAATTTCACATAGATGCCACATTACTCTTAATACATACACAGTTAAAGGGGTTCAATTAATACCTGCTTCAATACTTCTCTGTGATATGTTGAGATCATATGACAATTATCAGAAGTGGAACATTTCACCACGTATTTGCGGAAATCATCAATGGTGCTCTGATTCGTTCGGAAAGCTTCGACTTTCGCTCCTGAACTATGAGCCAAACAGACAACTTTTCCAAATGTTATCCCCTTATCCTTCACTATATCAAGTGGCTCGCAACATTCCAGCATTGATTCATCAAACCACCTCCAAGGCCCTATAGAAACCAAAAAAAAAAAAATCAACAACCAACCACCAAATTTTGTCTTCTTAACACGAAAATCAGAATTTCAAGTATACCTTTCCATTTTCTCCCCGGATCAATAGAAAGAGAATTCAAAACCATTGAAAGACTAGCTAAACCACAAAACGCAGGCTCGGACTGCGTCTGAAAATAAGAAATCAGCCTGAAAAACCCTTCCATTGTGCCTTTCTGAAGCGCTTCATTGAAGATTTTCTGCACAAACAATGTACATTTTTAACTCTTCAGCCAAAACACACACACACACACATACTTATACAGTCACAGAGAGGCTCTCCTTGTACATTGTCAATGAACTTTCTAGAGATTTGGCAGAAAAATCATTGATGCTTACTAGTTCGTGAACCATAATCAATACTCAATACGCATACTCAGATCTCACCAACAAAGAAAATCACAAAACAACAACAAGAATTATAGGGTTTTACGAGTTCTACACAATTCCCCAGCAAATCCAATATCTAGACTAAGTAGTAACCAAGTCAATCCATGTAAAACAAATAGCAATGATCGTCTCTAACCAGAAGCAAAAATCAGCAGAGACTAAAAGTCTAAAACCCAGAACCCTAATTTTTTCATTATAATCAATAGATCGAAAAACTTGCCTTGCCTTCAAGAGAAGCGAAATCAATCGCTGGAGGAGAAGGAAGCAACCGCCGATACAAACTCGCTATAGACATTGTCTATGGAACAAAGCAAACTTGCGCCGAAAGATTCGGAGATTGGTTCGAATACGAAGAGCTCTCTTCTCTCTTTGAGCTTAACACCGAGAAAAATGGAATGTGAAGGAAACGCTTAACAAAGAGTAACAGTCGAAGAGGATTCTCATTCAATTTTCAAATACGGATTCTATGGAAACTCTCGTCTTCTTCTCCAAGGACCTTGTGGAGAGAGAGAAGAAGAAGACCGGTATGGTCAACGAAATTAGCGTCCGGTTATTTAAGCCGGTACGGATCGGTTTGGAAATTATTTTTCTGATTTTAAAATTGTTGACTTTGACCAGAACATTTTGGTAGTATCCACCCGATTCTTTAAAATCATTCAATCTACAATGGATTTTGTTTGTGTTTATAAAAATGCTATATTGTTATACCATCAATTGTTGAAAATGTAGAGAAATGTTTAATTTGTTTGTTATGTATGCATTCTTAACTTGGTAAATCTATTGTTATGTTTTTATGTGATAAAAACTAAATAATTTTGGCCACCAAGATTGTTATGTTTAGACTTTGTTCTGACAAAAAAAAATTCATACCTTGAATTATTGTGATATGCATGTAATTTTCACCTTACACATTATGAATAATTAGTCACTACGAAAAAAGTATTGTGAGTTTTGTGTTTGCTGATTTAAATATAGAAAAAGAAACACCACGTAATTTTCTTCTATCATGTATTGGTTTCTATGTGATGATAGCTAGCAAACATTTTTTTCATTATTCATACTATATGCTTTCGAAGACAAATTGTTACACCAAAAAGGTTTCTACATGGTTCTACACACATCAGAAAAAGAACAATTCTTGACACCTGAAACTGTCTAATACAATCAAATATTTATGTATAATAAGACGAAAAAAGCAGAATCAGACTAGTGTCTCCGTAAATCAAGTACCACAAAGACAAAACAAATACTTCATCTAATTTATTTATATGTACAGAGACTACACATGTTGGTGGTGATCTTGAAAGCACACATGTAACATATGTACAAGGTAACATTCGTCACGTGGACCCTTTCTGTATCCCACATCTGACACACATTCGTATAATACATATGCACACACATGCGCATATACGTCAAATTTTTTGGTTTCTTTCTGCTAAGTACTAAGCAATACATACACAAACAACAAAAATCGTAATCTACAAATTCAACAAAGATACCAACACTTCTTCTCTATTACCCAACGCTTAAGGAACCGCCTTAGATTTTCCGACAAAGTTTTTGCAGAGCTCTTTGCATGTCTATATATACATGTTTGTAGAGAGAGCTTAGAGAAGAGTAGAGAGAGAAGATGGGAGGAAGAAGAAGAGGAGAGAAGAGAGGAAACCCTTTGTTGAGATGGAGGAGTGTGAAACAAGAAAGCTTTAGCCATGGCTTCTCAGAACCTGACCTACAAGTTCTCTCTGCCATTTGTGAGGCTATTATGCCTCGTGTTCCGTTACTGACCTTAGATCTTGACATGAAGTTGAAGGTTTTACGCAACGATGCTCTCTTGTCTTTCTTCAAGTCTTCTTCTGGGTGGTCTCATGTTCGACCTGATGAGGTTTTTTCCCAACTCTCTCTATCTCTGTAAAAGCATGAACATGTAATTAAGTAAGTATATATGTGTGTGTGTAATGAAATGATGATAAACTTGAAAAAACAGGTCGCAGAGCTGCTGGTGACAAAGGCAATGCCAGTGACAGTGAAAGTAGTGAGGATATTTTTGAGGATACTCACATTCAAATTGGGGACGTTGCTGCTTTGCGGTTTGGTCTGTTTTGATAAGAAGAATTGGCCTTATCTTCTCAAATTCTCTGATATTTCATTGGAGAAGAGAGAGAAGATCCTTCAGAGATGGAACATACAGTGGTATAATCCTTTAGCGAGAATGGCTTTTATGATGATCAAAGCCATCTTCTTGTTCTACTACTTCACATGGGTAAAGTCTTCTAACTTCCTCTCCTCTGCATATTCTCTGTAACAAGCCATTTAGTTTTGTTAGAGACTATGGAACTTTTGTATCAACATTTCCAGTAGTATGAGTGCATATGACTATGAACATAAGATGCAAACATGAATCATTAGGCTAATACATGAGTAGTATGTTGTTCTGTTCCGCAATTGGCTAGGTTGTGTTCTTCACGAGGACTTATGCAATGTCCTCAACAACATGGTCGTGTTTTTTCTAAGCATGGTTCAAACTACTTTACTATAACCAGCACAAACATTGCCATGTCTTACTTGTGTGTGTATGTATGAACAGACAAATGAAAATACAGAAAACCCGGCATGGGATGCAATTGGTTATGCCGTGGACATCGGTACAAATGATGACGCTGAACAGAAGGAAAGACCTCTAGATAAAGGGATCATCGAGACCGCAAAAGAAGATGATAAGACAATCAAGCAACTGATGATCAACAAAGGTCTTCAAGTCACAGGGGAAAGAGAAAGCAACACTTACAAGATCGAGTGTGATGCAGTGGTAGTGGGTTCTGGCTGTGGTGGAGGAGTTGCAGCTGCAAACCTAGCTAAATCAGGCCTTAGAGTGGTAGTTCTCGAGAAAGGGAACTACTTTGTGCCACAAGACTACTCAGCTCTCGAGGGTCCTTCCATGTTTGAGTTGTTTGAGTTGAATACCTTATTGATGACTCATGATGGTAGGTTCCGGTTCATGGCAGGAAAAACTGTTGGTGGTGGCTCTGTGGTAAACTGGGCAGCGGCCTTGAAAACACCTGATGCTATCATCGATGAATGGTCAGTGGATCTTGGGATTCCAATCTTTTCTAAAGAGGAATATAAGGCTGCTATGAATATAGTTTACAAGAGGCTAGGTGTAACTGAAAAAATCATCAAAGAAGGGTTTCAGAACCAAATTCTGCGAAAAGGGTGCGAAAAGCTTGGTTTGGATGTGACAGCAGTGCCAAGGAATACATCAGAGAAACATCACTGCGGTAGTTGCTCGTTCGGATGCAACACAGGAGATAAAATAGGAACAGATTCAACCTGGCTGGTTGATGCAGTCAACAACAATGCCGTGATCCTAACACAGTGCCAGGCGGATAAACTGATCTTGATTGATAACGATGCTGAGAATAGATGGGAGAGCGGACGAAGAAAAAGATGTTTAGGAGTCACAGCTTCTCTATCCAACGGAACCAAGCTTCAGATCAATGCCAAAGTAACAGTTGTGGCTTGCGGCTCGCTTATGACACCGGGACTATTAACTTCAAGCGGGTTAAAGAATCCAAACATCGGTTGCGGCCTCCATATCCACCCTATCCTAATGGTATGGGGATACTTCCCAGAAAAGAATTCAAACTTCGAAGGAGTAGCTCACGAAGGAGAGATCGTAACTTCATTACACTACGTATTTCCAATAGACTCTACAACACCTAACATCACACTAGAGATTCCAGCAATAGGACCAGGTATGTTTGCAGCTCTAACACCATGGGTCTCTGGATCAGACATGAAAACAAGATTAGCTAAATACGCAAGAACATCTCATATCTTCGTCATGGTGAGAGATGAAGGTGTTGGTAAGGTAAGAGGAGAAATTGTCACATACAAATTAACCAAATCAGACGAAGAGAATCTAACAATCGGGTTAAAACAAGCACTAAGGATCTTAGTTGCAGCAGGAGCAACTGAAGTTGGCACATATAGAAGCGATGGACAAAGACTAAAATGCGATGGAATCAAAGAAGAAGAACTCGAGACGTTTTTAGATACCGTAACCGTGCCACCGGGAGTTTTGTCGATGAGTAAGCATTGGACTCATTCGTTTACTGCTCATCAGATTGGATGTTGTCGTATGGGTGCTACGGAAAAGGAAGGAGCTCTTGATGGATATGGAGAAAGCTGGGAAGCAGAAGATTTATATGTTTGTGATGCAAGTGTTTTGCCTACAGCTATTGGTGTTAATCCAATGATCACTATCCAGTCTACTGCTTACTGCATATCCAAACGAATAGCTGAGTTAATGGAGACGAAGAAGAAGATAAACTGAGAAATGTTTATACGTTTCAAGCTTTTGTTCTTCTTGTATCATCATCTATCCATCAATACAATTTCAATGAATGTATCCTTAAGCAATTCTGAAATCTCTAAAGAAATCGAAAGAGAGAGTAGCCTCGCATACAATTATATGGTTATTGATACGAACAGAACAAGATTTGAATCTGATCAAGTATTTGAATCGAAGATCCATTGATGGAGTTTTTGATGATTATACAAGATTTTATGAATATTTTTGCTCGATCCATACACACAAACATATAATCCATTGGCTAAATGATAATTTCTGAGAATCTGATGTACAAAAACACGAGCATCTGCATCTACCTCGATTACAAACCCTAAAACTTCTCGATCAATTTCGAAGAAGACGATGAAGAAGAGAGAGGTCAGCTTTACAGAGAGAGAGAGAGGATTCAAAAACATTTGAAGAACAAAAAAAAAAGAGAGAGAGATGGTTTCGGTTTTAGGGCTGTCTTTGATGCTGGGTGACAGACGAATGATCTGCTTCCACGTGGATACCGGATTATACACCGATCACAGTTTGAGAAATCGGGCAAGCTGGGCAGGATTGACGATGCTGGGCAAGTGGGCCCCATCTGCCCGAAGAAGATTAGCAACCTCTACATACCTCTTCCGTTTCGGCTCACTTTCCTCAGACGGCTCGATGAAATGGCTCGGCTTTAACTTCTGAACGGCTTGGGTTCGAGCCGGATTCCATTGCTCTCCGAAGAGTGTTCCGTTGTTGAGGAACTCGTGACTCAAGTAACCGGCTAAAACCAGCTGGTTTGAGCCGATCGGCGGCTCAGGTGCGATTAGAGATTTTTTGGAAATGGTGTTGGTCGGCGGAGTAGGATTAAGATTCGACGGTGGAGGAAACTTCGTCACGGCGGCGAGTTCCGGTGGTTTTTCGACGACGGAGGAGATTTCTTTGCGCTTATCCGACGTTAAAACGCGACGTGGTGGAAGACGCATCGTTTTGGTGTTCATGGTGATTCTCTATTGGTTGCATGCCACGTCAGCACCAATACAAATAAAATAACTGTCGTAAAAAAGTATAAATAATCGGTGAAAAAAAAAAGAAAATGAAAAATTTAGAGATTCTTTTATTTTTTTATTACGAGAGAATAAATAAAATCGGAGCGTTAAGAGAGAGAGAAATGAAGAGACGAGAGAGGATAACAGAAAGGTCACGAGAATGTGTAGGTTATGACAATTTATAGAGGCAGGAGGTTTAGATTACCCTTGACGTTATTTACAATTACTAAAATGCCACTCGATTTGAATTTACTGGATTACCCTTTTTTTGCTTTACCGTTTCTTCAATTTTGAGTTACCATTAAAGATATTTTAGCTAAATCAGATTTGTTGAACTTTTTCTTCTTTCGTTGGCATAATGTTTTATGAGTAAGTGAAGGATTTGATAAACACTATTGAAATAACATGATCAATCATACATTTTGTTGTTTATGATTTTGTACGAGAGAATAAAACCGTAAACTTCTACACTTGAGTTCAAACCAAAAGATAATGATTTATAGAAAAACAAATATTGCAACTTTAATGCGTGTAGCGCAAGATCGACAGTACACATTATCCTTTCTTTCTTTTGTTATTCTGTAAATAATTTCCCTTTCTATTTGTGGCTAGGCTATATGTAAATGCAGAAACAAGCACAGACTACAATAAGTCAATAACAATAGGGAGAAAGAAAATTGATTCAGGCTAGACTTTTTCCTCGTTTACTTTTTATTGAATTATTACTAGCACCTAAACTTTCAACAATGGAGAGTAATCTATTTCAAGAAATTAGTAATTTAAGGCAAAACTTAAGTAGTCAAATAAAATCCTATTAACTGCATTAACATTTTAAATGACAATAATAATATGATCTTGTGTATAGTTTCTGAAATTAATTTGAATATTGATGTAGAATGCATCCTGTTATATAAAATTATTACATTATAACAATAATAAAAACCATATGACATTGACAGAAAATAATAACATCCAAGGCCCAACCTCAATCAATTGACAAGTAGGATGTAGCAACTATACATATACATACTGTAATGCAAATCAGAATATATCAAAATTTCTAAAAAAGTCTATGAAGATATCCATAAAATAGTAATATTTAAAATTGATTAATGAACAGATAAAAATTTATACCACTACCAGTATAAAATTTTGGTAGAGTATAAAACTGATTATTTTGGTAGACTTGAAGTTGTGAAATTTATTGGGTTTTTAGATAGTCTGGCATTAAGTTTGCCACCTTTCATCCAATTGACTGAGTGAATAATGCCAAACTTAGACCAAAAAAGAAATATACGGAAATAATGCACATATGTAATTTATTATTTAGCAAGGGGAGGCAAATTTGGGAAAATATAAAAATAAATAAGGGGCACCAATTTGAGAGGGGCCATAGAATTGACTAAACATTTAACCAAAACTCTTGTATAAAAAGGTTCAAAACTCATGTTCAACCAAACCATCAAACTATTGAGCACTTAAATTCTCCCACCTAATTGTTCCTCTCTCTTAATTTCTTATCAAAAACGTAAAACCCATAAAAAGTAAAATATTACTATTATCATATAGCTCGTAATAAAAAAAAACTCACAAAAGAATACCTTTGCGTGGAAATAGAGATCAGTAAGAATTGTGCGTTTTGAAGCTCTTCCTCCTCTTAAGGGAGTGGAAAAATGAAGAGAATTGCTGTAACAAATTTTAAAAAGAGAGATAGAGATAAAATAGTTGAAAATAAATTGGAGTAAAGTTTTATGTTTTGTGTGAAATCAAATATCTATGATAAAGGGAAGTAATGTGACCTGAACGAGGAATTCTATATGTACTGGAGTAGCATATCGGCAGATGTGTTCCTCAATCTACAACTTTGTCCTAAGTGAACATCCCCAAAACTGTATCTGCATTAGGTTTCACAATAATAACAGCAACCAAATCAGTAATTACGGATTTTAGAATATCTTTGGAAGTAAGAGGAGAGTGAAACCTGTATTCACAGTATTCTTGCCAAGCACAACAGGCTTTCCCATAATCCCAGTAGCAATCCGCATCTCTAAGTGGCCCGCGCTTGGCTGTGACACGGTGTTAATATTTCAACCGAAAAGCATTAGAAAGTGATAGTCTGATAGAAGAGCCTATACTTTTTTCTTACCTTTGGTTACAAATTTGGACTTTGCACCAGGCTGAATGTCATGCCACATCTGAAGCCATAATTCCCGCATCAGAACTGGAGATCTAACGATGTTCCTGTGATTTGCTGCATAACATATTACTAGTCAAAACCAATGCAGGGTATTTTGAGAAGATGTTTCATACATTTGTTACTCACTTTTATCAAGCTCCCAGACCGCAGTTCTCTTCCCTGGAATGCTCTCAGAGTCTTCATAGAAGGTTATGTACTTAACCCTTGGTGCTTTCGTCATGTTTGCTATGAGGTCTGACCCATGCTCATGTTCAACATTTAGTTCCACTTGTACATCACTTCCATCATGTTCTGGCTGTACAGAGGATCGCTCTTAGCTTTAGATTCACTCTTTATATATTATTATATAGAAAGGACTGGTGACTCCATACATAATCACAACAGTGAATTAAAGATAAATTTATGCAGATAAAAATGTCGTTGAAATATAGAAACTTTTAGTGGAAGATGAAAATTTACAAGACAAGATGAGTCTTGAGGTAGGGAACTAGACAAGAGTACCTGTGGAGCCATTGTTATGTTAACTTTAGGTCCAAGCCAATTCTTGCACCAAGAGAGCGAGTGATAAGGTACCTATATGAGATCAATTTCAAAAGTCAATAAACGTTTATGGAGCACACATAAGAAGATAACAAATAGTGTTCCAGAAGCAATTATTATATAGGTCTTCCGTAATTTTGCAGCAAAAAACACAACTTCTGAGCTTACCGTCTCATCCCCAGTTATAGGTCCAGGATTCCCATCAACCACAGTTCCAGACCTGCAGATATTGCAGCAAGATGTGAGCTAGTCTACGGTTTCTTAAGCAAAAAATAAAGATGAAGACTGCTGCTTCTAATTCAGAACAGGGTTAATTTTGTTTATATTTCATTTTTCATGCAAGCTTTCACATCTCTTCACTATTTTAGCCACTGATCATCCCACTAAAAGCTTAAAACAAAACGAGAAGAAAACTACTTGTAATTTGGTGTTATAATTTATAATAATGGCTGATACAAATGTGATAAACGCCAATTTACTGATACAGAAAACCTTGCATTCTTGTTTTACTTGCTGCCATTGCGGAAATTTACCTTGATACGAGGGAACCTTCTATTTCGTAAATGATATCCGTAATGATCCAATTATCAGGATAAGGTTTGCCACTCGGAGCAAAGTAATAACCAACCTACAGATTCATACATTTAGTATCTTTAACGCTTAAAAGCATACGATGAAAGAGAGAAGATAAGAGCACAAATAAGAAAGATAATGTAAAAAAACGGGGAATATAATGTCATTTGAAGAATGCAGTCATACCTCTGTCTTTAAATGAGCACCATATATGCAAAATACATTTTTTATAGGTGGCCTCTCCCAAGGAGCCAGAGGATTCATAACAGGGTCATCATGATACAACCTGTAAAATATAGTTGCCTTGTTATATATAACTTTTCTTTGAAGACTGACAAGGATTTGCAAATAAACTTGTATTCCGTGCCAGATTCTAGATATACTACACAAAGGATAGAATGTGAAAATCTATATACTGAAAAAACCTTCGTCTGCGTTCATAACTGTCAGCACCGTTGATAGTCAAAACCAAGATTTCTGATTAAACTTTTCTCTTATATTAAGAAAGACTATATGTACAGTTGATATAGAGATTTAAACAAAAAAACTTGGAAGTACAAGGAGCCAGCAATTGATGAGAAATAATGCTTATCACAGAAAAAGGTACTTACTTCTTTAACTGGTGTAACACCCTCTTGCTATCTGGGTCATAGTCTTCAATTGCTTTGAAAAGAGTCCCATCTGCTATTTCACGAGCTGTGAAAGACAGTAGAGTGGGTAGACCACATTCCATGCTGGTCATGTTGGCTAGAACTGCTGTCTCTGTAACTGATGGATATGCATCAAAGCCTAAATTTTTTTGGTGTTGAGAAAATCAAACGAGATATGAAAATGATTCAATTACAAACGCTATTCCAAGTCTTACCGTTAGTGGAAGGAATTTCAATGTTAATGATATTCGTCGGCCAGCCAGAATATTTCGATTGATATTCCTCGTTCGAACAGTGGTATACGCGCTTATCTTTCTTTGCAGCACCACCAGAAAAATGCGTCCAGAACGTGTTATCACCCTTGCAATTCTTTGAAAATGGCATAAGCCACAATGAAGAAGGGAATGAATTGGACAACAATCGAGCAGTTCCCTGAAGCCTTGCCAACAAAAACCATGAGAAGCGCATGTCAATATATCACATAATTTTAATACACAATCACAGCCTATTGAACTGAAAAGATGTCAGTAAAAGCTTATTTTCAACTAGAAATCTACCATAGTAAACTGAAAGTTAAATCTTTGGAAATGTTGCAGTTTGGTTGTTTTAGAACAGACATATTATGTGCTTTGATAACTAGCCAATTTACAAGACCTGGTGGATATTTACTACTTGGTACTAAAAAGAAGTCAGAGGTAACCTCAGAAATAGGAAGGCCAAACGTTACACCAGAGAGAGTAGATTTGATTGCCTCAACTGAACCAAGAAGAGGAGCTCCTAAATCAACAACAAGTCGGGTATTGAGCTCAATCCAGTATGTTAAAACATAACTCTCCAATTTAGAGGAAAGTAAAAAAGCAACTTAACAATAACTAGCCAGTACCAACAGCGAAATAAGCATGAATATGTTGATCAAGCCACTCCAAGTAATGTTTTGGTGCAATTTCCAGCCTCAGCCATTCCAGAAAATATCTGAAGACATTATTACCCATAGAATGGGCAAAAACTATAGAAGGACCACCACGGAGTTTTAAAGCAGTTTCAAAGGTCAACCTGCAAAAAAAAAAAAAAAACAGAGTTCTTTACGAACCTTAAATCCGAAAAACGAATAGAAGAAAAAGCATTAGCCTGGTGAGGACTAACTTGAGCTTGTGAAAGTAAAGGTCACGCTCTTCCAATTTAGATGGTGACAATCTCCAATCATACGGTACAGCGACAATTGCATTAGCCTCTATGCCAAACTCAACACACCACTTAAGCCACTCTTTCCAGACAGTAGAAAGAGGACCTGAAGATCAATACCTAGGTTAATTTTAATCAATCACATTATCACGACAAAACGAGTTCAAATTCTAGAAAAATCTATAAAAAAAATTTTAAAAAAAAACTCAGAACTACCTGTAATGTAACCTGGATCCAATTCTGTAATCGCTGAAAGACCACTATCAGGTCGTGACTTACACTCAGGATGATCCGTTTGATTATAAGGATCTAACACCATACACTTAAACCAGCAATTTACAGCAGAGAGAAGCTGAAAAATCATCCACCACATCTATCAGTAACAAACAACTACACAAATCACAATGTACACGAAGAACATCTAAAAACAAAGACTAATTTCACATTCTATGAAAAACACTCGCAGATTCAGCAGTTTTCTTCTAAGTATGAATCAGTGTTCGACATATCTATGAATCAATGAGAGATAACAGAGATGCGTTTAGAATCAGTCAAGAAGAAACTCGATCGAAAACACTAGGGAAGCGAAATCGAAGATCACGTACCTTAGTGGTGTCTAACCAAACGAGGTCAAGAGGATTAAAGTCCAACGGGGAGTAAGGACAGTCAAGCATCGACCAAGCTCGTAACTGCGTCGACGCAAATCCCGGAATGATTATACCTGAAAGCTTCGAGTAATCGCCGTGAAACTCGTTCTCATCCGCCACCGCCGCCGTTCCGCCACCGGAAAACAATAAAATCACGGCGAATAAAGCCGTTACCGATTTCAAATCCGCCACCATCGCTCTCCGTTGTCTCTATCTATTTACGTCTCATTTCATCGCCAGAGTTTAGGAAGAAAAGTAATAGAGAGTGCGTGTATTGTTGGGACCTGGGATTGAATTGAAAAGTTATTGCTGAATTTCCGAATATACCCCTATGCTGGAGGTTTACTTCCGAGCTTGTTATCGCCGTCGTAACAAACATATGGGCCTTATTGGGCCTTTATTTAAAAATTTGAGTTCGTATCCTAAGCGTCTAAAGTATATCAAAAAACTGTTTAGCTAGCAACAGCCAATAGATTTCAAATAAAAACCTATAAATCTTGACATTAACATTAGCTCAATGGCCAACTGACTGAACGTCCTTCAATCTCATTTTTGTACATTATATACACAATGACAAATGACATGAACGTCCTTCAGTTTATTATTTATAATTTCGTTACTTAACTTGTTTTGATATGTTGCGTTTGTATTAGTACCATATATGATATATCGTAGTTGTTCCAAAGTACATATGATTTTTCGAGTTTTTATAAAGTTTTTCAAGATATTAAACTAATTCGCTTAAAGCCTTAAACCAAAAATTTCAAAATTTCGTTGAAAAAACAAGCGGGAGTTTAAATTCACATTTTTATTCACCCGCTTAATCAAATCTCTATCTCCCCCGCCTTTCTTCCCGCCATTTGATATCTACCGTACACGTGTCCCTAAGAATCTCCAAGTAAATACCAATCGCACGGAGACGAAACGAAGAAGTGTATTTTCTCTTCGTCTTCAACTTCAAGAGCTTTCGTTTAGATCTGGGTTCGTGAACTCTAATGGCGGATTTTTCAAGCATGTTGATGAATCCATGGGTTCTTCATCTCCAAAAGCTCGGACTCGAACTCAAATGCCCACTATGGTTCGTTCCATCTCTTCCCTTTTTGTAGAGTTTTTCAATTACTTTCATGATGTTTATTGGAATCGTAACAATCGATTATGTATTTTACAGCTTGAAATTGCTTAATCGACCTGTATTGCTTCCTTGTGATCACGTCTTCTGCGAGTAAGATACTCTAATTCCTCTGTTACTCTTTACCAAATTCGATTTCCTTATATTTCTGGGAATTATTTTGCAGCTCATGTATACATAAATCTTCACAAGTTGAATTAGGTTGTCCTGTATGCAAATCTAAACATCCCAAAAAAGGTTAGTCCATTTTTAATCTGAATATGATTATGGAATCAAGGCATGTTTCTTTGAAGATTTTTGTTAGAATCTGAATGTTATATTACTCATGTGTAGCTAGGAGAAATCTTCATTTCATGGAGAGTGTTATAAACATATACAAAAGCTTGAATGCAGCAGTTAGTGTTCATCTTCCAGAATTACAGATTCCTAATGATTGCAACTACAAGAAGAGTGTACTGAACAATTCAAACAGTCCAAAACATGGTGGATCTGAAGATTCTGAGATGATTGATAAGGATGTGACCAAGCGTAATGGTGGTGGTAGTGATTCCTCTAGTCGTGATGGTTCTCCTCTTCCAACTTCAGAAGAAAGCAATCCAAGACCTAAGCATCTCCAATTATATGAGTTTGAATCAGAGAATGATGCTAGCAATCGTGTAAGCGGCGTATTATTGATCATTTTGATTCATAAGGCGATTACTGATACTTTTTTAGATATGTATTGATTCTTTTTTCTTGTTGCAGACACCGGAAAGTCATACAGGAAAAGCGGTGAAAAGTGTGAGTGCCATCACTGCCTCTGAGCATGTTGATAAGGTTGTGAGGAAGTGGATTTGTGGTGATTCCTCTAGTCGTGATGGTTCTTCGGTTCCAAACTCGCAAGAAAGCAATCTGAATCTTAAGACTCAGGATCGGACTGTGCAGCTGTTGATGGAGAGTCTCCGGTCATATGACTTTCAACCTGAATCAGACACTGATCATGTAAAAGTACAGAAACATCAGGTACATTCTCGTCTTCTATCATATGTTGACCGTTAGATTCATCAGTTCTTGAATCTATTATGCATTCTTATTCAATCATTTTGACATGTTTAAACAAATGGTGTATAGTTTTGAATTATCTGAGTGTTTGTTCTGTTCTTGAGATCACACCATTTAAGATGTATATCAATCTTTTTTATCCAGCAGTTACCAGAAAGTCATACAGAGCAAGCTGCAAAAAGGAAGTGTGACATCACTTCTTTTGAAGCAATAGAAAATAATCAGAAAGTCCCCAAGAGACAGAAGAACCTGATGCAAAAAGCTGCTAATATAGACTTCAACGACAGCTACAGTGCTAACTCTGATGATCAGCTAAATAGAAAAACCTCAAAAGGATCAGATTTGATCATGACTGTAATTTCAGATCAACCATCATCCAACATGACAGTCTGTGGATTCTGTCAATCTGCTAGAGTATCTGAGGTAGAAATCTTACTCATCTCCCTCTGATCTTAAAACTGAGCATTTTTTTGGTGTGAAGTTTACTCAATTGGTTGGATCATTCTCTTGTTAGGCCACTGGAGAAATGCTGCATTACTCCAGAGGAAGGCCGGTGGTCGGAGATGACATCTTCCGCTCCAATGTCATCCATGTCCATAGCGCATGTATCGAATGGTATACAAAATAAAACCCAAAACTTCTGCAATTGCTCATATTTGTTTCTGCAAGTCCATGCGTATAAAATTTGGGTGGCGTGTTAAACCCTTTTGAATGATAAAAATATTAAAAGCAGCTGAAATGAATGTTCAGGGCACCGCAAGTTTACTATGAAGCTGACACAGTGAAGAACCTGAAAGCAGAACTAGCAAGGGGAATGAAAATCAAGTGCACTAAATGTAGTCTGAAAGGGGCTGCATTAGGCTGCTATGTCAGGTCTTGCCGCAGGAGCTATCATGTTCCATGTGCGCGGGAGATTTCCAGATGCCGTTGGGATCATGTATGTTTTGCCACACTCTCATTTTCACATATAGTAATAGCTTACCAAAGTTCCAACTGTAATGTGAGACTGTTTCCTTGATCTTAACAGGAAGACTTTCTTCTGCTTTGTCCGGCTCATTCTTCAGTCAAATTCCCAAACGAGAAGTCTGGACCTCGTCTACCTAAAGCCGGGCCCCTACCGAAAACGTATTGAATCTTTTTCAGCATATAATCATTAAACTAACAGTATGACTTCATTCTTCAAATTGATACTAACTTAATAATTCCATAACTTTTTTCCTCTCAGAAGTACTGCTGAGCTTTGTTCTTTAGAAACAAAACCGGCTATTACAAAAGACCTTGTTTTCTGCGGATCAGCACTCTCTCAAAGTGATAAGGTCAGTACTAAGTTTCTCTTATTACCACAAGACTCAAACAAGAAATTCTCTGTTTGTAGATTTACCACTTTTGGTTCAAAGTTTGTATATAAAAAGGCTAATTTTCATTGCATTGCTATTCACCAGCGCCTGATGGAAAAGTTAGCTGTTAGATTCAGTGCAACCATATCAAGGTACTGGAACCCAAGTGTTACACATGTGATTGCTTCTACAGACGAGAAAGGAGCATGCACAAGAACTTTGAAGGTTCTTATGGGTATTCTCAATGGCAAATGGATTGTAAATGCAGATTGTAAGTTACATTACTCACACAGAAGTTTTCATGCTCTCTTTACCTTTACCATGAAGAAATCTTCATCTTTACATGAACCAATCCTGATTTGTTTCCAGGGATGAAAGCAAGCCTCGAAGTTTCTCAACCTGTTGATGAAGAACCATTTGAGATTCACATTGACACTCAAGGATGTCAAGATGGACCGAAAACCGCTAGACTCAATGCAGCAACTAATGTAAGTATACAAAATATACCAAAAACAACTTGAAAGTGTTTTTGTTTTAGGTTTTTATCTGACTAGTTTATTTTCTTTGTCAAGCAGAAACCAAAGCTCTTTGATGGCTTCAAGTTCTACTTCTTTGGAGATTTCATTAAAGGATACAAAGAAGATCTTCAAAACCTAGTCAAAGTCGCTGGTGGTACGATCTTGAACACAGAAGATGAACTTGGTGCAGAAAGCAGCAACAACGTCAATGACCAAAGATCATCATCGATTGTAGTTTACAACATTGATCCTCCAGTTGGGTGTGCATTAGGTGAAGAAGTCGCGATTATATGGGAACGAGCAAATGAAGCAGAAGTTTTATCCACCAAAACTGGTTCTCGAGTCGTTGGTCACACATGGCTCTTGGAGTCTATTGCTGGTTACAAGTTACATCCTATGGCTACCTAAATTAGAGAATAAACATTTTTCAGTTTCACTATATTCTGTAAGATTGTGTTTCTTACTTTACTCAAATTTTTGTAAGATAACAAATAACAAACAGATTTGTGTTTGTAGTTAGGCAAATAAATTTATTTCATCTGATTATCATAGAATTCTTGGTTTTGTATAAAACAATCAAATTTTAGAGTGGATGAAAAAAATCTCCAAAATCCTTCAAAATTATCAAGAATTTAATCCACGAAATTGAATTTTGGATACTTTACCGATTTAATGACAAGTAATTAATGTGTATACGGATTAATGAAAAGCAATTTGTAACAAAAATGTAGATAATGGTCCAAATGCTTTGATAAGTCCATTGGTTAGTCAAAGTTGTAACGGTCATGTACTTTATCATCAACAAATTAAGAAACTTTGATTAAAAAAACAGAGAAATAATATTTTAAAACCCTAAAAATCCCAATTCCAAAAAGCTTTACGCTTTTTTCCCCGCTCTCTTCTCTCAGTCATCGTCCCCACACGACGCTCCTCGATTTCAATGTCGTCTTCTTAATGTCCGATACGAAGCAATTTCTCTTCATCTCTCTCGCTACGCCTTGTAATTTCGGAGTATGGGTTGCTTTCTCGGTTGTTTCGGTGGTCGGAAGAATCGCCGGCGTCAGAAACGTAGAGAATCCGATCAGAACAGTACAATCGTAAGTTTCGTCCTCTTCACATCTTTCATTTTGGTATCTGTAAATTGCTTGAAATACGCTAAAGAAGTTCTTTGTTATGCATAGAAACTTGATGTGGAATCTGCAAAACCTGATTATGTGAATGATAGAGTCGACACTGTTGAGGAAATCCAAAAAGCTTCTGAGATTTGGTGAGTGTGATTGATTTGTTTTTGGTACTTGACCTTTAGATTCATGCTAACGAATATTGGTTTCTTTTAGTGACGAGAAATGTAGTCCAAGTCCTACTAGGAAGAGAGTTACTTTTGATTCTATAGTCAAAACTCATGAACACATTGTGTTACAAGAATCTGTTGAATTTTTGAAAGAAGAAGAGGTCAAATCCGAAGAGAGGTTAAGCAAGAATGGTCAGTCTTGTCCTGAGAACAGTGAGGTTGTTTCAAACTCTTTAGGTGCGTATCCTTTGAATCATAGATACAAGAATTGTAGAGAAAGTGATGATGAAGATGAGATAGACTGTGGTGAAAGTGATGTTGATGAAGATGAAGAGTATTCTAGTGATGATGAATTTAGTGAGGACAAGTTAACCAAAGACGTTTACAGTGAGGAGGTTGATGCAAAGCTGAGAAAGTCTAATGAGAATGTTAAAGATGGAAACCACTATGCTCAAGGAGTACTTAATCCTGTTGAGAATCTCACTCAGTGGAAATCCGCTAAATCGAAAGGGAGAACAATGCAGAAACAGTCTCAAAAGGAGAACTCTAACCTCGTCTCAGATCAAGATGACAAAAGTGATTCCTCTTTTTCGGGCACAGAACCGAAATCTAAGAAACAGAGAAACCAAGAATTGACTGTTGAAGCTAGCCTTTCAACCTGGTTATCTAATTCTGAGACGGGTAGTGAATGCAACAGTGTTTCTATGGAGACCCCTACGCCTGAGAAAAACAAGTCTACCTGCTACTCAAAACGTGGTATAATCAGCCATGACGATAGACCTATACTATGCGCATTGACATTGGATGAGATCAAACAGTTTTCGGCTACATCTACGCCAAGGAAATCACCGTGCAAGAGTCCTGATGAGACACCTATTATAGGCACAGTTGGTGGTTACTGGGGTAATCACATAAAGGCAATAGATTGTGGCTCTGCATCTTCGTTCAAGGGAATACCAAATACCACGAGCAAGTACAGAGAGGTACGTATAAACCAGTAAATCCAACCTATGAGTACATTGTGATACTGATACTGATACTGATACTGATACTGATACTGATTTCATCGTGCTTTCATTACCAACTGCAAATGAGTGTAAATATCTGTCAAGAGTGTTCTTTCTCTAGAGAATGACAGTTTTTGTGGAAGTGCAGGATAATAAAGTGAATTGGCATTCAACACCTTTTGAGGCAAGACTGGAGAAAGCTTTGAACAACAAAGATAAATAATGGTACTGCATTCACTCAAAACTTTCTTAGATTTTGACTTGATTTCTCTGTAACACATAACCATTCTATTATTTGTGTGGTACTGATACATAAACCTTTGTTAACCTTAAGTCTCTTGGTATAAAATAACACAGAAAAAGGGGGAAAATACAAGAATCAGAATAAAAAATGCTCTCTTATTATTGGTTCTTCTTCTTGTTCAAAGGAGCTCAATCAAAGTGTTGTTTTGGTTTTGATCAGGCGACATAGTAGATGGAGTTAGGGAGCTTGAAGGTTCTCTTGGGACCAGGACAACCTGCGAAGCTACTCCATTGGTCTCCCATCACTCCCCAAACTCTGTAACCAAGATTAATCAGCCATGTCCTCTTCTCTGCCTTGTACTGTTTCACATCCTTTTGCTCATCTTCTAGGCCCCTGCATTGTTCAGTTTTCTGGTTTTAGTACATTGGTTATCTAATCTGGTTAGAGTGAACCATAATGATTTACTAGAGTGTACAAAATCGGTTTTTAAATGAAAACTACTCAAGGTATCAAGGAGTAGACAACTTGCTTTTGGTTCACTTCCGGTTTAGAGAATGTATATACCGAATAAAGTTTGGTTTTTGATCTCCGGTTTGTATTTACCTGAGGAGGAGGTTAGACCAGCCATAGTAACCTTCTTTGATGAGGTTATCGACGGTGGCAGATCGGAGATATTCTTTCCGGGAAGAGATCAAGAAGATCTTGATGCCTCTTTCTCTAATCTCGTGGTACAATGTCTTCATGTGTGGAACCGCCGGTGCTTTCTTCTTTTTAATCCAATCCTCGAATTTCGTAGTGTTCAATTTCTCTCCTCTGTTTTCAATTTTTATAAACATGAACACAAACAAGATTAGTCTCTTAATCTAAATTAAAACCAAAAATTGAATTAGAGAAGCAGAAATGTACCCAAAGAAGCCATTTTTCTTGTGGTAAGGTATGGTAGAGAGAAGTGTATCATCAATATCAAAGATCCAAGCATCCATACCATCACACTTAGTCTTACTACAACACATGCTTCCAAAATGAAGAATGACCTCATCAACGGCTCTTTTCACGTCATCCTTGTACTGAGATGATGTCATGTATTCCTCCACGTGAGCCACGCACTCTTGAGGCACTACATCGTAGTTTCTGATGTTGTGCACTTCCACGTTGATCCTCCAGCTTTCGCAGTAACGTTTCAGGTTCGTCGCGAGCTTTGTAGAATCCTCACCGGTTTGGGAAGAACCGAGTCCTTTGAGTTGGTTCAAGATGTTCCAGTCACGAGCTGAGACTACTCCAATCAAGAGTGAGGTTAGTGCTAGAGAAAGGAATATGGATCGGTCCATGTTTTGAAAGAGTTTATGGATCTTGAGGTTATGTGATCACAAGTGTGTGAATGTGTGTGTATTTAAAGAGGATTTTATGGGACCTGAATCTTAAATAACCCTCAATACAAACTTTAAATCTGATATGACCTTATTATAAAAACAAAAATTGTTTTGAATTATTTTTAATCAAAAGTATGGTTAAAATCAAGTATACCCTTAATGAATCAGGTATATTACATAATCTATCTTTTTCTATCAAAAAAAAAAAAAAAAAATCTCAAATTCCATTTAAGCTTTTCCCGACACCCTCCTCCGCCTCTCTCTTTATCATGGCGATTCTCTTTGTTCTTCGTCTCCGTCGATCTCAAGTGCAGTTATCGTCACAATCTTCGTCGCGTATACATCATCATTAACATCTCAGTCTCCCCACCTCTTCAAGGTAAGCCGTAAGTAATTCCCTCAATCACATCTCTTAATTTCCAAAAAAAGTTTTGATTTTGAATGGGTTTTCGTTTTAAAGTTTATAGGGTTTTGATTGGTACTAGGGTTTTGATTTTAATTGGAAATATTTCGGATTTTGATATGAATTGGAGATGTATCAGATTTGAAATTGAAAAATTAGAATGGAATTAAAACCAAATTAGGATTTTGATTTCGAATAAGTTTTGGGTTGCAATTTTATATCAGTTTGGTCTAAATCATCAAAACCACTAATTTTTTATAGTTGCTTCTCGAATCCTTTTGATCAACGTGTTGGGATTGGTGTTTCTTATGTTTGGATCTTCTTCTAGAGTAGATTTTATTTTTTACAAATCATGGTTCTTTGTAATTGATGTTAGACTAAAGGTTAATTCATAGAAAGAGAGTTTTTATCCAATAATGAGTTTTTTCTTAAACTTTATCTCTTTTGCAATAAATTAAACAATCTGTTGTGTTCTGATTGTGGTTCTCAATTTGGTTGGCTAGGAAAAACTTGATTTTTGTTCTCAGTTTGGTTGGTTATGAAGAACTTGAAGTTGTATCAAGTCAAGGTAGTGAATATGATGAAAGCTCTTACACGTCATAGAAACCAGTAACTATCGGTTGGTTTATCTCGAGATGGTCTGCGTGAAAGACGAAGTAGAAGTAATAAGAACACATGGACAAACAATTAATGAGAAAACTAAGGTATGAAATCGTACGTTTATAATGTTCTCGTATTCTTGTTTGGAATTAGATCATAAGTTTTGTTATTCTTCTGTGTTTCCTATTGTCAAAGTCTCGATTATGTTTCATTTCTCAATTTAAAACTTAGCACCATTATGCTGTAAAAAACTATTTAATTTCTTGTTTACATTACGATAACAACAAGGAATCGTTCTTTACTGATATGTTTTTTTACAGGTTATGTTTGCACTTAAATGCCCAATTAGTATGTAACCGTTGTTTAAAGAAGCCACAAATCCTCCAGAAATCCTAAAGCTGAAGTGGAAGTTGAGAAAAGAAGGACATGCAAGAGAACAAATAAATGACGTTGAATGTTGATTTAGAATATTTGATGTGCCCTTTGTAATGATGTTTCAGGTTGTAAAATATTAGAAATGGTAAATTGATGTTTTTAGGTACTTAGCAAAAAAAATTATAATGTTAAACTCGTGTTTTATGATAAGTGATTTAGGTCATAATGGTGTTACTAGGTACTACTGTCTTTTGGTATGTATTCAAAATTGTTAAATGCTAGTATTGTGGATTTTGTTGACTGTTAGTGATATGAATTTAACTTAATACAACTAATACTACTACGTCTAATTGTCATGGAATCATATAATTGATAATACTAAGTTTGATTGTTAACTAGTATTGTTTTACTTGTTTTTAGGTGCTTCGAACAAATGGATATGAATAGTATTGATAAGTATGACTTTGAATGAAATTCAATTTTTTAGTCTAACTAACAAGTGAATATAAAATAGAAAACTGGTCATACTGGTCTAACTAAGAAATGAGCATAAACATGTGAAAAAGTTTTAAAAATTATTATAAATAAGCATATTTAACACATGCGTCGTCAAACCTATTAAATAATATATAAAATTTAAACATAGTCATACTTAGTTTTTTAGTATGACCACTTTACACATAGTCATACTTTCGTGGTTTTCACGTATTATTAGTCATATTTAGGTGAAATCATATATTTTTCAGTAGGACTACTCCAATGTAATCATTGAAACATATTTACTATCATTTCGTGTATTCAAATGTAAAATAACTTTATTTTTGCGTATTTGACATAACAATGAGGTTTGTACTCATACATTATCCTTATGTATGAGGTATATTTTAGGAAAAAATGTGTTTTTCTCTAATTTCCTTATTAAACTTTATATGTTTTGTGTGGTCCCTAAGTATCAATTAGCTATATATATGGACTTAAGGATCATGAAGATTAATAAAAAAGAAAGAGGAAGAACAAACCTAAAACCATAAACCATAGTCATACTCATTCATACCAGTTATATATGGCAGAGAGCATTAGAAACCTAAAAACATAGTGATACCTACTATTACCAGTCGTATCTGGCAGAGACTCTTACCAAAATAAAATAACACATTCATACCTAGTCATACTAGTCATATCTGGCAGAGACTCTGACCAAAATAAAATAACACATTCATACCTAGTCATACCAGTCATATCTGGTAGAGACTCGTACCAAAATAAAATAACACATTCATACCTAGTCATACCAGTCATATCTGGCAGAGACTCTGGCCAAAATAAAATAACACATTCATACCTAGTATTACCAGTTATATCTGCACTTTTGATTTACCTCCGCTTCCCTTTAATCAGCACGATTCGGCACGATTCAACTGCAATTTTACCAAACAACTTATCACATCCCTTCAATAGACTTACAAAACAAGTCCAATGTGCAAAACCTTTTAAAACAATACATATTATCTAAATTACAAACAAATCTCCAAAATTAGAACAAAACCTAAATTAAAATAAAACCTAAACACAAATTACAAATACGTAAATATCATACCTTTGTTATGCAGATTTAATTGTCTAACGAAGAACAGAGTGTGCTTTTACTCATCATTATAATACCCTATGCATTGCCTTTTTTTGTTAACGGAGATGGAGAACCAAAGAACAATGACGACGACGAGCGAGATAGACAGAGGAAGAAGAAGAAAGAAGACCGGCGACGATGTGAGGAGGAGGAATCAGACGATTTAGAGGAGGAAGCTTCCGGATCCGAAGCTTACTCTGTTTTTCGTTGATATTCTTTACCACTAATTAAGAGAAAAGAAAGGAAGAGAATGAAGACGAGATGAAATGACAAACACAGACGTACAAGGAAGAGAGGAAGAGCTGAATAATCGATTTTGGAGCTTCCTCTGTTTCCTCCGTTTCCTTAACCGTAACACAGAGAGAGAGAAATGAGGAAAGGGAAAGCTACGTGGAGAGTATAGATAGGTTAGAGTTAATTTTAGGTTGTTGGGTAATTAAATTCGAATTTAATTAGAGGCAGTGATGAAGAATTGGACTGAATTAATGTTTTCTTCTTGCTCTGTTTTGTTCTTAAACGCAGCCGAGAGAGAGAAATGGGGAAGAAGAAGGCCACGTGTGAGCATTAGATAGGTTTTGGTTGTTAGAGGTATTAATTAGATATTTATTTAGATTTTGATTATTAGATTAATAGATATATTATAATAAAGTGAGGGTAAATTGAGGGAAGACGAAAGTTGAGGGTTAGTTAGGTTAAAGAGAGTTAGTTAGGTTAAAAAATCTTGAGGAAGGTTATTAGAGATTAAAGTCCGATTTTATGAGTAGAGGAGTCAAAGTGGCCCTAACAATAAATAAATAAAAGAGAAAACAAATCTGAATCCATTTTTTTGGTGTTTCATTAATTCATTCTTCTTATAATTTAGTTTGTTTTATATATGGTTCTTTACTATATTGATGCACGATATGAGTTGTTTGTTTTATCTATCTAGCTTTACAATACATAGGATCACTTTAGGGAGGCAAAATTATGAAAAGTTTAGCTTAATATGCGGGAGATATAATATTATGTGGATAATTAAACAATTATGATTGTATTTGTATGAGCAATTGATCTCCTCGATTAGTGGCAATATAATTGTCAAAAAGCATTATCTTGATGTATCATGTATTTGACTATCGGCACAAATGGTATACATATATATTGTGTTATATGGTACATTGTATTGGACATTAAAATTAGAAAATATTCATGAAGTGTTATAAACCCATTTAGTGGATGTCCATTAGAGGCCCATGTTCTAGAATATCCCTAAACCCTAATTTCTCTCCAAGTATTGTATCTCTATATATACTCTATACTTCTCATGGAATAATACACAACACAACACCAATTCCTATTCTCTTCTCTTCTCTTATTCACAACACGTTATCAGCACGATAACCTAACCACTGAGTAAAACCCTAGTCACTAAAGTAAAACCCTAGCCACTTGAGTAAAACCCTAACTTTTCTAACATCTCGCACCTTGCTTCGGTTCCACTTTATTTTTCATTAAGGTAAGTGAATCTCTCTCAATTTAGCATACGGCACATCTAATTTTATTTGGTAAAGCATAAGGTTAACGTCATACTTCATATATAGTATCACGTTAGTTTTATAATTGCTTTGATAAAAAAAAAAATTATTTTATAAATTATTTTTATGTTTGATTTTGTGATTCGATAACATACACATGTTAATTCATGAATACTATGTTTATCAACGAGTAATTCTCACAAATCATACTTATATATATATATATATATATATATTTTTTAAACAATTTTATGTTTTTATTTTTAAGTTTGATTTTGTGATTCGATAACATACACATGTTAATTCATGAATACTATGTTTATCAACGAGTAATTCTCACAAATCATACTTATATATATATATTAATTATTTTTTTGTTAAAAACAATTTTATGTTTTTATTTTTAAGTTTGATTTTGTGATTCGATAACATACACATGTTAATTCATGAATACTATGTTTATCATCGAGTAATTCTCACAAATCATAATTATATATATATTAATTTTTTTTAATCATACTCGTATAAAGCAACTCTAATTAACACACGGACTTTAATACGTTTTTGGTTCTCAAAATCACATATTTTATTATAAAATTAATCGATCATGATTAACACTTCTCTTCTATTAAACAAAAATATTTTATAATTATAAATTGAATTTCTATTATGATCTAGCTAAGTAATTTCATATATTTTCCATCGAGTTAAGTATTACTTCATATTATAAGTAACCCATGTTTGATCGCAAGTTCATGCTTCTTAATGCGATAAATGTCGAATCCATGGTTGAGCACTTCTTAACCCATGTTTAATAGCTTATCGAGATCTATGTCGAATCATTAAACCGACGGTATATGTTAAAGATCTTCATTAACGGTATCACTGATCTTCCATCGAGATAAGTACCGTCTCATGCTATATAATTACTATCGCATCATGGTATTTTAATATACTCATGTTTCTACGTCAAAAGAAATACAATATTTCATGACCATTACTTTATGGTTTATGGTTTAGCTTTCACGATTTTGATTAAGCAAACTTTATGAGATCTTGCTTATGGTTTGGTTCGGTTAATTCTCTTAAACCGAAGACATTGTGATTTTTTAAATCATTGTGTTACTAAATCATATATATGCTTGGTCGTACTGGTTGATCTATTTGATTGATTTATAAGTTATGAAGTGGATCATCTACTTGGAGTAAAGAATTAATCAATTATGGTGTGATGAGATGATTATATGATAAATTAGTAGAAATTGTTGGATTTATAAATAAAATTCATATCCAATTGATTTTGGTCCATTCCTTGAAGTGAATGTGACATTACAAAGAAAAGATCACACTAAGCCAAAGGAGTGGCTCTAAAACTTGTCTTGAATAGTCAATATTGAGGTCAAAGTGTTTCTTTCAAGAACAAATTCCCACCGGAAGTGAGAAAAGAAAGATGGTAGGAAAGAAAATTTATCTCATATGACAATGAAGGAATCTAGTATGACTACAATGTAATTTGAAATCATTGATGCGTTATATGCTCCCAAGTTTGAAAGCTAATGGGATTATCCAAATTGGGTATGTTGTTTATTATACATCGAGATTCTATTTGAGATACATGAACTTAAAGTTTCCTATCATCCCGAGAGGAAAATTTAGAGAATCTCACATAGACAATAAGTGACATATCCAGAAGATTATGTTCACTACTTGATTATTAAAGTTCACTACAAGTGATATATCTAGAAGATTATGTTCACTAAGTTCTTCGAACAATTCTCAAAGGAAAAATGTGATCACCAGAATGTGATATTACATAAAACTAGCTATGTGATTGGTTAAATCTAGCTATATCCAAGATTACAAGACTAAAAGTCTGTGAGTGAATATAATTAAGGTATGTTTAGAATTACTTGCAAATTGATATTATATTGAGAGAATATCTCTAATGCGGAGTTGGTAAAGCATACATAATAAAATTTTCATGCAAGTAATGTTGTCCTATAGACACAAAGTCATGAACAAGAATTTAAGAAATATTATGGATTCTTCTTGAGGATGAGAAAATATATATGAGTTATTGATAAGAAATCATACTCATATTTGACTAGTTTTGATATATTTCCTGAAGTGAATATAATATCTTACATATATAAAAGAAAAAGATTATACAAATTAAATCCTTGAGAAAGTAGCTACCAAATTGACCGCATCATCACCACTTTCTGACGATACTCATCATTGGCTTTAGATTTTCCGGGTACACTCCATTTATAAATTCTTGATTCTCATACCATATATTTATATATGTTTTAGTTAAATTTATCTATAAGATTTACTTTACTTTATTATAGATTTATTGTAAGATTTACTTTACTATAATATCTCGTTTATTGCTACATGCTTCATGGTCCAAATCCATGCTTGGTTATCATGGACTAGAGAAGTTCATTTGATTATGATATCCCCTCGAGGGAGAAAGTGATTAGCAATAAAAAAGTAAACCAGAAGTTTACTAAGAATGAAAGTAAACCAAAAGTTTACCAAAAAATTTTATATGATTGGCTTAACCGGATTGGTCATCCTGGTTTGATAATGATGCGAAAACATAATTGAGAATTATGTGGACATTAAGTGAAGAATCAGAAAATTCTTCCTAATGATTTATCATAGGTTGTTTGCTCAGAAAGCAATATGATAATATGGCTTTCACCAGTCAAAGATGATTTGGACTCTATCAATTTTCTGAAATATATACAAGGAGATGATTATGGGCTGATCACCCACTTCGTGACATTTAGATGCATCGATTCAATGGACGCATTGACTCGATTGTTGCATCCTAGAAGGTCACATTTTTCCTTGTGATAAACCAGCAACTTGGAGTTTGCGAGGTTACTTTCTTACAAGTTTCAGAATTTATGTTTGAAGCCTAATTATATATGTCCATTAGGATAAGTGTTGAACATCCTGAAGCTCATGTTCATATACAAAATTTTAGTAGCATTGATTCGCATCAAGCCAATGAATAAGTTATTGTTCTCCCCATCATTATTGGTTTAGGGTTAGAAACCAAATAGTTTCCATCTGAACGATCTTTCATTCAAAAAGATCTATGAATGTGAAAAGTGTTCCACCACAGCGCTCTATGATGGAACCACTACAGCGCTCTATGATGGAACCTCAAAAGAGGATAAGAATATATGTTGGATATGAAAGATACAGAGTCATCCCTGAAGGATTTATATAAGACTCAATTTGTAGACTCTCATTTTAATGAGTCAGTTTTTCCAACATGAAGGGGGACAAATTAAACAGCTGGAGAAAGATATAAGTATCTATGAATTATCATTGATCCTCGGACTAAAGAATTTATATGAGAAGTCCAAAAAGATAATTCATAAGAAGAACTTAGCGTATTAATTTCCCTACGCATTTACTAACCCAAATAGAGTGATAAAGTCACCTATACCAGTTGTATATGCTCCAAATTATAAATGATATCTCAGAAGGGCGATATCAAACTGCTAGAGAGTCTAACGATCGCCTGAAGCGTGATAGACCTATTTGGTTCCAAATTTAATTATCCTCGAAAAAGAAAAGGAGCAAGAGATGACCAAATCGAGGAAAGAAAGATAATCTCCAGAAGAGATTGGATGATCTCTAGAAGAGACATAAACATGACAAATGAAAAAATTCAAGTACTTGAAAATGAAGAGTTATAGCTAGCTATGTCATGTATGGAATAACTTGGAACCATAAAGCAAATCGACGTCGTAATATTTTTGCATGCAATGAGCAGTTGATATTATTGATAAAAAGAGAGGATCATGAAAGAAAGTCTATTTAAAAGTGTACACAAAGTAACGATTGGCCATGATGGAAAGAAAGAAATAGACTTATAATTATAATCTCTTGTAGAGAATTTTGGACCAGTAGTCCATACACCTGAAGTGTAAAACCAGTGGAAGATAAACAAGTCTTTATGTGAAAAAATAGTGAAAATTTCACAAGATCTTGAACTTATTATGAAGAGATTTACTCTCTTGTGGTGGATGCAACTAGTTTCAAGTTCTTTATCAATATGGCAAGAAAAAGAATGACTTGATTTATGTTTAAAGGATATAGTCCATATCTTATTTATACAACCCATTGGATAATGAAATTTATATGAAAATCCATGAAGGATATATCCCTGTAGGATTAAGTATGTTCCTGGAAAATTTTAGTCGATCGAATGAAAGATGTAACATGGGGTATAATCATGTACATATTTACCCGTGTAGACTTATCAAAAGTTTTTGATAAAGTGATTCTTAATTGAAAATCATCGAAACTCCGACAGAGTTATCCCAAATTAATTTAGCAAAAAGATGTTATGTTCAAAGTTCCTTGAAGGATATTACAGAAAAATGCTCATATATATTTGGTCTTGAAGTACCATACATAAAATGAGATTAGAGCAATTTTGTGATTTATTCATGATTGAAATATGTGTTTGACAAAAGGGAAAGTCAAATATCATAGCTTTTAGAAGAGCATGAATATTATGTACAAGAGAAATGTTTAGAGACTTGTACATATATGAGATTTTGGCTTAAAGTCCAAATATACCAAAATATGTCTTCTATAAAGAAAAGATGTTATGGACCAGAAGTCCAATGATATGAGATATCATATGAGTTTGTTCATTAGGGCTATTCTTATAATAATTCGAAAAAGATAGCATATATGATCGGAATTCATCTCTTGAAGAAGATGTTTGAGGGGGAGAAATATAATAATGTGCGTGGATGTACTCTTTTTCCCTTATCAAAGTTTTTATCCCATAGGGTTTTTCTATGAAAGGTTTTTAACGAGACATCAAAGAACACGCAAATGATAAGCACTTATAGAAGAATGTTATCATTATAATGATATATGAAAGTCTATCAATCTCCCATAAGCATGTCATCCATGAATGATATCTAGATAAACAAAGAGAATGATCCAGATGAATCATCTAGAAGACCGATGAGTTGCAGAAGAATGGCGGTGTACATGTTCTAAAGGTTGTTCAAGCGAAACTTAGGCAAATTTATTTTCAAGACACTCCCAACTACTACTTTCAAGAAACAAGTTTGCAGCATCAAGAAGATCTCAAATTATGCACTCATCAGGGGGAGTAAAAGCGCGTTACACTCTTTTTCCTTAACCATGGTTTTGTCCCAACTGGGTTTTCCTGATAAGGTTTTAATGAGGCAACATCTTATGCGTATTAGGATTATTTTTACTCTAATGGCATCCAAGGGGGAATGTTATAAACCCATTTAGTGGATGTCCATTAGAGGCCCATGTTCTAGAATATCCCTAAACCCTAATTTCTCTCCAAGTATTGTATCCCTATATATACTCTATACTTCTCATGGAATAATACACAACACAACACCAATTCCTATTCTCTTCTCTTCTCTTATTCACAACATGAAGATAGTAATCCATGCAAGTTGCAAATAAAAAAATTGATGCAACCAAAATATTACATGGCAAATAAAAGTAGTAGAAACCGTTCCATTTAGTTTATTTTCCTAACAATTTTAACGATCATAACAATGAATATTGAATTGCCTCTCTTTCCAATATTGTTCAAATAGTATAATGCATGGAATCACTTGAACTCGTACGAGTAAATAAAGTAAATGGTAAGTAATATGACTACGTTACCAAATATTTTTAATCTAGCTAGTCTCTCTATTCATAGTCACAACTAAACTATTCACGAACATATGTTTAATCTTTTTGATTTTGGCCTTAATTATGAAATGGAAAGGACAAGAGAGTAAGAGACATATAGATCTAGAGGAGGTGGTGAGGTTATGGTGATATATTGATTGAAGAGTGGGAATACAAGCACATGGAAAATTTAATTTTTTATAATAAATATTAGACCGGTGAAACTATTTCGATTGTGATTTGCTAGTGAGAATAGATGTAGACAAAATTGAAATAATATTGTTAAATTCACAAAAATATATATACATACAGAAAGTGGCTAAACATGACCATCAAGAACAACTCACACTACTTCCCACTTGTCATTTTATTTCATATACAATCTATACTATAGAACTCTTTTTTCTATGCGAAATTTGTAAATCAAACATGGATCTGAATTTAATTATTTTATTGAATTTTCATTTTTTTTATATAGAGTATAGACATGTGAAATGGTTATATTTTCGCAGAAATCTAATAATGTAGTACCAAATAATTCGTTAAGAGTTGACATTTGAAACATTTGATTTTGTTAATAACTAAGCAATACGAATGATCACACACTGCTGGACTAACACTAAAATGCTTATTATTGGTATTGAATTAGTTTCTATATTTTGATTTATTTACCAAATTTTAAAGTTTTATCTAGAACTTTAACTCGCAAAACAGCTAGAGATTTCGACATAACATTTTCTGCCAACTACCTATTCTGCTATTCAGCTACAAAATATTAATACGAACTTTTTAATGCATTGAATAAAAATGCGTTAGATCATTTATCAAAATTGTATAAGCTTACTTTCTTAGACAAACAATAATTACATTGAAAAAAGTAGAATGGTCAAATATGCAACACCGATCAACTACAATTAAAAAAAAACATTACATGAACTGTTACTATTTTTTAATGGATTAAGCTCGTTTATAACATCTTGATTAGTTACATTGACCATTATGCAATACCATTATTATTATACCATTGGACAAACAATAATTACATTGAAAAAAAGTAGAATGGTCCAATATACAATACCAACCAACAACACTTGAAAACCCATGATAGGAACTGTTAATAAGTTTTTAAATGGATTTCAAACGTTTATAACATCTTAATTAATTTCACACAACAATAAATTAATTGTATTGAGAAAGTAGTTCAACAGCAAACTTAGCTGCCACCACTTGTTCACATGAAGAACAAAACCATGTGAACAAAGACAATATAATCATTATTTCCATTTTCATAAATTGAGAGCTAATAACTCTTAAGCTTAGAGTAAATTATGGTTTAATTACTTTAGTAGAAAGTCAAAGCGACGTAGTAAAGAGGTAGCTATTAGAAAAGAAGATACTCAAACTCCTAATTAAATCAAGTCACAAGCATCATAATAAGACCCTCAAGCCCTATACATAGAGTTTGATCTCACAACAACCAAAAGTTAGCTTTTGTTTCAACCTACAAAACATGGTTTACTTCTTCTTCATCGTCTTCTCATGCTTTGTTCATTAACATCTTAGCCTCTGAAACATAACAACAAACATGTGAAATGAGATGCATTGTTGATGATAATTCATTACATTGCATAAGAATCAGTAAATGCTATTGAAAATCTGTGATGATTAATTACTCACTCTTTAATAGCTTAACGTTCCTGCAGACTCTACTACCACACAGACAATCAAATGGTTTCATCGGATAATCATCACCATCGAAGTTAACTCCATAATCCTGAGAATGTTAAGTCCATGTTTCATATCAGATCAAAATATCCCAAGAACTCTCATTAAGCATTAGAAACCACAATCTTTTTAATGGGTATAGAAACTTTTCAGCATAAGATAATCATGGGTTGTGAAACACTACATACCCATGTGAGTTCCTCCATTGCCTCGATGTCTCTTGTTGTGAAGAATCCAAGCTGGAGAAGATTCACAGTTAAATATTTGATACAGATGAAACATATGAACAAGGGATTATAAGATGAGACCACCACTGAATCATACATGATAATAGTGCTGATCCGGAGTCTCGACATGAACTGGGATCTCGATCAAGTTTGCATCTACGCATCTAAAAACATCAAGGGACAGAAAAAGGCTATCAGTTAAGAAAGAGAATAGGTCAATTGTGTTCTGAGTATTATTGTAAGCTTTTACCTGTGGTTAAGGAACCTTGAAATGTTCCCATAACGTGTCCCATCAAGACACAGAGCTTTGTTATCCTCTAAACATATTTCAGAACCCCAATGTGCATCCAATATCACAGAAGAAGTGAGTTTATCTTCAATGCTACGTTGATATAACTCTGCGATTGTCAATATTTCTCCAATGTACTCACAAACAAATGCCCCTTTAGGCAATCTCTCCAGAGTCCTTAGGCCCCAACCTTTCCCATTCGGCGTGAAAAACACCTGATTTAAAATAGAAAAACGACAGATCAACGATGGAAACCAGTTGATTTCTATAAATAAGATGAATGAAAATCATGAAAAAGTGAGCTCGTTAAGATATGTTTTACCTGTAATTTGTTGTGTATTCCTCTTTGGACCACTCGGTTACCACATCTCTTAGCACATCCACATTTGATAAAACACTCTTTGATAGACTTCCTCTTTAGATGCCCTTTACATGGTTCCAGAATCTCTTCTTTTTTAGCTTTCTCCAACGGGCACTCTTTACAGAAATGCAGGACCTGTTTCCGTTGATCATAGACCTCAGATATCCGCTCTTCCAAGAAATCCTCCTTGAGTACGCCATCTACTGTGTATGCAAACCCGTTATCAACTGCAATTGCACATTTGCACGGCATTGCTGAAACCAAACAATTTTCTATACAAGACGAGCAGCATTGCTCATCAGAGAAACTCGAGAGGGAGAATTTCACAGCAGCATCTTGAAACACAAAGCTCTGTGACATGTAGCGGAAAAGTGGAGGAACCTCGTCGTTGATCTCATTCAGCCATGGAATCTCAATGTTTTCTTCACCTACTGCGATGTCTTTCATGTTGCTAATTGCTCTCCAGCCATCTGCAGAGATCTCGCATTCAGGAACAACTACCAACCCCATTGCAATGTCAGCTGCACCGCTCTCATCACCTGCCTTACTCATATCAGAGACTGTTACTGTTTCAAGTGACTGGTTGGTTGAAGTCTTTGCCAGGTCTATGTAACAGCTACACATGTCGTTCATGAAGCCAAGGACCGAGAAACCAGGGTCTAAAATTTTGTATGACTTGAGGCATTTCTCCTCCATTGCTCTCCGAAGATCTTCCATGGAAGGTAAACGCAAAAACGTTTCACCAGTTGCAGGCGCGAAACTAAGACTAATCTTCGCCTCACCTGAAGACGAAGAAGCTAATTCAAGTGCAGCAGCAACAGTAGCAACTTTGTTTTCACTAGATTCCTCAACAGCTGAAGGAGGAACATCCAAGGAAGTAGTATCATTGAGAGTACCTTCGGGTTCACCATTCCGTCCTTCAACAAGCAGATTTGATTTCTCTATCTTAAGCATTGGAGCTGAACAGTTCCCTGTATCTAAATAACGTAAAGAAGCATCAACAGAAAACATTACACCAGACAGAGATTAAGTTTAAATGCAAAAGGCTTCAACATCTCATCACATACACATACAGCAATACCAGAAATATTCTTAATGTTTTATCTTGCTTTCTTGAAAAATATACCTGGGATCATAGGCTTATGATCAGTACAGGAATCATTGTTGAAGATAATAAGTGCACCAGCATTAGAGTTGTTTTCAATCCGTAGAGGACGAGCTGGTAAGCAAAGTACTGGTGAAGCCTGACTTCTGCGCAAGTACCTCTTCAAAGGAGGTAGTACAGGCATATCATGATCTTCATTTTCCGCTTCAGGCTGAGTATTATTTCAAAACCAAATAAATACAAGTTAAAAAACACAAAAAGAAACACAGATGGAATTTGAGCTATGCGGAATAGAACTAAACACGCCTTAGGCTCCTCTTCTCGGGGCTTCTTTGAGATGGGACTGTCTAAGCGAAGGCTTGGGTTACTATCACATCCTGGTTCACGTTTTCGACGCAACCTCTTCTTCAGAGGAGTTTCATCTTCTTCAAGATCATCATCGTCTTCATCTTTCACCACAAGCTGCGTTTGCTTTAACTAGAAACCAAGTAAACGTTACACATGATGGAACAACTATCCTTACACAACCAAAAGGTTTTAGTTCATATACCTCAAGAGCTTTCTTCTTTCCCCTATTTGTTGCTATATCCTGAAAGATTACATAAAAACACCATGAACACTTGAAAAAAAAAAAAAAAACACAACCAAAACTGTTAGCAAATCATTACAAGTGAACATACATTGGACTTCTTAACTTCTTCCTTCTTTTCGTTTTCAATGACCTGACAAATCAAAGAAAGTCAAAACTGATAAAACAAAGCAAGTAAGTCAATGAGACAACATAGTATAATCAGAGAACCTGAACACACCTCTGGATCTCCCCCTTCAATAATTTCTTCTAAGAGAACCTTATACTCATCCTCTTCAATGAAATTCCACTTGTTATCGTAGATCTTCATAAGTTTCTTGAGAGCTGACTTCACTTTATCCTCTGGTATATCTAAAACCTTCATGGCGTTACAAGCTTTCTTAATCTTAGAAGCATTAGTTGGTGCCATTTTCTACAAAACTCTGCAATAACAAAATCACCAAATCTTATCAAAACCTACACAAAAACGGAAACTTTCATCTTCCTTAGTCCTGATCAAGAACTTAAACAACAAAAGTAGTAGCCATTACGAGAAAGAACCACCAAAATCAACACCACAAGAAACAGAAATAGCATCTAAACAGAACAAACATACAAAATTCAACAAGTAGCTTTCTTAACCCAAAACCAAACCCAAAAACAGATCAGTCACACGACATTAACCCTAAAACGTGTCTCTCTCTCCTAGAAAACGAACAATTCTCGAAATTAAGCAGGAAATGAAGCGATTTGTAGAAACTTAGAGGAACTTACAAGCAGAGGAAGGTAATTCTGAACTGAAACAGGATTAGGGTTTCAAGTGAGCAAGTTTGGCCGTGAGAGAAAAGGGTTTTTTGACTAGTACAGAACAGAGATACGAGAATGTTGTGAAGAACTGAGATAATGTCGTGGAGTCTCTATGGAATTTTTCCAAAGCAGAAACCTTTGGAGTTCTCTCTGATGTTTTGTGAAGTAAACTGTAAAAAAGAAAAAAAAGACGATTTGAAACGATGGACAAAGTGAAGACTCTGAAGGAAAGAGAGACTTTCATTTAACGAAATTTTGCCGTTTTGGTGCATAGATTGAAACGCTGCGTTTGGAGTCAAATCACATGTACATCATTTCAGTCGTCTATGTCTGTGGGACGCTTGTCTCATTTGTATTGGCTCAGTTCACTTTGTCAGTTTGACTCTTGCGTCAATCATGTCCTTATAATATTCTAAACATTTGAAGAAGATGGGCCTTATGGGCCAGCCAAAAGTTCTCTAATGACTATTATTACTCATTCATGTAATCAGGTTTGTTGTCGAATTATAAGCATGTTTTACAATCAACCAATCGAAGAAGTATTCGAGTGTTTAACGCAACCAGAGCAAGCATATTCAAAAGTAAACAATGAAAACAAAAATGATAAATGGGAGGTATCGATGACAAAACGAGAAGCAAAGTGGTGATACCACTTGTAGATCGATACACTGACTACACTCAACTCCACAATTGATCCATGAACAAAAGGAACAACATCGATGTTTTGGTAAATCCATTACGAATCATACCATTTAAAAAAGTGTTTGTGTTTGTATTAGAAGTAGATTGGCATATAAATTTTGGTGAGACGAGAAGAAGATGAAATATCAAAAGATATACAAGGTAATAGGAAAAGCTCTGTTCTTATAATAGTTACTCCTGAATATGTTCAAGAAACAAGAAATTGTAAATTATAAACTCCAAATTAATGCTCAGATTCGCTTCATTTACCATCTAAGAGATGATCAGATCATTCAATTACCTAACTAAGTGCACGACTATAATCATTTCTACATACAAGATATATTCTTTATAGTGCTCAATCTATAAATTGCATTATAAACTCCAAGAAGATGATCAAACAAGCTCGAAAATAAGCCCTTATAGGTAAAACCTAATATTATACATTGAACTTCACAAAGTTTTAGGATAGATACATAAACTCTACGAACATCATCATCATGCTTTTAGTAAATCCATTACGGATCATACCATATAAGAAAGTGACATGAAAACCACGTTTTGGAGTGGTATTAGAAGTAGATTGGTATATGAACGTTCGTGCGAAATCAAGACAGTGAAGAAGCTAAGATATCAAAAGATCATTAACATAACTTAGTGTGAGAATCAAATGTTTTGTTACAAGTAAATTACCACACAACATTTGAAGATCATGCACAAATCGATAACGTTAAGCAGTTTGAGATGATCAAATCCTTTATTTACTCTAACTTCATTCACGAATCTCATTTCTACAAGTAAAAGCTATAGTTATACTACTAAAACACAAGTTAAAGATAGTCCTAAAATCATTTTAATTTTACACCTCAGCTTTTCTAATATGTGTTTTCACCACAAATTTTGATAATACTTTATATACTTTTTTTCATGAAAAAAAGTTTTTGAAAAAAAACACAACTCTATCGAAACACAAACAATAACTTCCTCTTATTGTGGATAAAACAAATTTTACTCTTAATATTAAAAACAAAATCATCATCATCACAATTTAGTCTTTGTTGATGTACTATGGATGTATCAACTATTGTATTGAAATTAATGAACGAATCAGATGTTAAAAAAATTCCTTAAGAAATTCCTAAATTTTCTGATTTAACATTCCATGTTTTCTCGATTTCAGAATCGTTTAAACAACTTCATTTTTTTCTCAATTTCTCTACATATTTATCTAAATTGGAATTCTTCTTTTTCTAAAATCTCGAAGATATCTTCCTTTTGTGCTTGTTACGACTGTGAAGAACAATCCTTTGTTCTTAGAATGAGATTCCGAAATCATTTACAGGTAGAAAATCATTTACTTCTCCTTTGTTCTTATAATGCAAATGATTATAATATGTCTTCTTTTATGAATCTGTAGCAATTCCTTTTAATTTTCTGATTTTGATTTGAATGCCAAATTTATTGGTGAAGACAGTTCTAATTTCCTACTGTATAAGTGAGTTAGAAGGTACCTCTTCTTTTTAACAACTAGTTATTATTATTCAAATTCATGTGTTGGCAGAGATCAGTTAAAATTATCACAATCGGAGAACTAGTCACCAACATCCAAAGTACATATTTGTGTTAAAGTTTTGTAACCAAATGATAATTGTTAGTTTTTTTCCTAATTTTTATGGTTTCTTAAGGTCGTAATATCTTCATAATGCTCAAGCCATAAACTGAATGTATCATAGGTAAAAACCTAATATTACACAAATCCAAAGAAACAAACCTTAAGGAAACTAATCGAATCACATAAAATAAAATTCCCAAAATCCAGATTATGAAATTAGGGTTTTCTACATTTGTATCGCACCAGACGGTGGAGTTCCAAGGAGACTAGCTTGTTGAAACTCCAACTCATTCAATTGCTGTTCTCTCTCCATCTCAATGATCAAAGGTACTGCTAGAATCAACAACGTTGTTCCGGCGATCCACGCTGCTTTTCCTGTACTCCATAAAAGCCTCTTCGACACGTACACGGCGTCGCACGCAGCACGTCTTCCTTGCGATACGATCTCTGAGTTTGAAATCTTCGTTAAGATGCTTGAATCTCCCTTGTTTGATTTCCTTGCTCCGATCTTCTTAGGCGCCATTGATTTCGATTTTGAGAGAGAGAGATCTACAAAAGTTCGATGAGGAAGAAGAAGAAGCACGACGAGGGTTTTGTGAAAAGGGTTTCTCAAGTTTAATGGGCTTTTTAGAGTTTTAGGCCCATTAATAAAATCTAAAGGCCCATTTATCTTTTTTGTTCACCGACCAAGTCCAGTACACACGCGTCGTTCGTCGTCTCTAACCCTATTACTCTCTTTCTCTGTAAACGAAACTCAAAATCGAAAAACTTGAGAGCTCCTCCTCCATTGAAGCAGCTTCCAGTACTTGTAGAAGCGAGATTCTTCTTCTGTTCTTGATAGGTTCGTATTCTTTCTACGAATTGGGAATTGAAACTAGGGTTTTTCAGTTGCTCGTTTCTGATTTATTTGGATTGTGATTAGGGTTTTTGGTTGTCATGGTATATGCTTCGTAGTAAGCTTTCTGAGGAAGATTATAGAGACTTTTGTATGGTTTAAGTTTGTATATTATACGCATCTTAGTTTCTACAACTAATTGAAATCTATCAATGACTATGAGTGTATAATATCATTCTTCGATGTGCTTTACACTGATTTCATTCGTATTTGAATGTAGTTTTTTGCAGTTTGTGTTAAGAAGTCTGTTCTTGAAAGTTATGGGAGACAGTGAAGCTATGGTTGCTGAGGGTTATACATCTGCTCCATATGAGGAGTATAATGCTTCTGTTGCTACTGTGGAAGCAACAGGTCAAGAAAATGTTGCTTCTTTGGTGAATGGGACTGGCCCTGAAGGTGTATCTGCGCCAGTTGAGATTGGAAATGCAACTGATAACGTGGCTGTAACAGATCCAGCAACAGAGCATGGAGACCAGCCTGGTAATCTCTTCTTCTTTTTAATTGCTTGTATAAGACAATTAGTTTTTTCTCAATAGAATTTAAGGGAACCATTGTCACGAGAACCTGAGGATGTCATTGTTTGCTTATTCCTTCTTTGCTGTTACAGGCTCTACTCTTTCACCTGAAGAAGAGCGCCTATGGAATATTGTAAAGGCTAATTCTGTAGAGTTCAATGCTTGGACTGCCCTGATTGAAGAGACAGAGAGGATAGCTCAGGTATGTGTCAGTTCTTATAACGAAACTATTCTTTTTTCTATGTACTCTGTTCTGAACTCTGAAATTTTCTGTGTCAATGTTTGACATCTGGATCATGTTTCCATAATTTCTTTTGTATTAGTGACAAGTATTCTGGTTTTATTTGTATGCCATAAGTCGCTGTCAGGTGCTATATTCATCTTCACAAGATTGCTAATGTTTTCCTTGCCCCCCTAATCACAGGACAACATAGCAAAAATCCGGAAGGTGTATGATGCTTTCCTAGCTGAATTCCCTTTGTGTTATGGCTATTGGAAAAAGTATGCGGATCATGAGGCACGTGTGGGGGCAATGGACAAAGTCGTGGAGGTTTATGAAAGAGCTGTGCAGGGAGTGACATATTCAGTGGACATCTGGTTGCATTATTGCGTTTTTGCCATCAATACATATGGAGATCCAGAAACAATCAGAAGGTAATGAATGTTTATTCTTCTATTTGTATGTGTATAAAGAGCCTAGTTGATTTTTCTATTACCTAGACAAAATGATTTTTACTATCTAACCTTTTCTTAGATTGCTACAGCAAGTCCTCTCATTTGTGGTGGAAAGATCTGATGGATTTATTTTAGAGATATTTCTTTTCTTATATACTAGCTTTCGGGCCTCCTTTCATAGCTATTGGATATCTTTACTTGAAACTGCTCCAGTTTTTGTGGTGCTCTATTCTCGGGTTTGAATGTTTTTTAAGTTAAAATATACCTTTTTTAATTGTCACCTCCCCCTGAAGTGCATCCATTTGCAAAATGCTGCTGGGAAGATGTCAACCAGTTTTGGGCTTAGGTAGCCTCTGACTGCTCGATTTTGGCCATGGTATATGCTTTTACCAGGAAGGTAAATGCAGTGTTTGGCAGTATCCTGCATTCAAAGAGTGAATCTTTTTTCCCATAGAACTAGTGTTTGCTTTTATTGATTGGACATGTCTGCATCTTTCAGCTCATTTGACATTCTTTTTACTCTAATGTTGATGCAGGCTTTTTGAACGAGCTTTGGTTTACGTTGGAACTGATTTTCTGTCCTCTCCATTGTGGGACAAATACATTGAGTATGAGTACTTGCAGCAGGACTGGAGCCGACTTGCCATGATTTACACCAGGATACTGGAGAATCCAATTCAAAATTTCGATAGATATTTCAGCAGGTAATTTCAAGTGTCTTTTATTAGTTATTTCATGTGGATTGTGTACATTTGATAATCTGAATTCAAGTGCCAAGCCTTGTTTTATAATTCATCTACTTTTCATCCTGATTTCCCAGTTCTTTCCTGATGATGTAGTATTAGCGAGGATTCTTAGGTTATGCTCAGAATCTGTAGTGTCTTTTGATATGTATGTTGCCTCTTTTGTTCTGGTATTTTTTTCTGTTGTTGATAAATGCTACTCTTGTTACAGTTTCAAGGAACTAGCTGAAACACGGCCTCTGTCGGAACTAAGGAGTGCTGAGGAATCTGCAGCAGCTACTGCAGATGCTTCTGAAAGTGCACCATCTGACTCTGGTGATAAGGCAGATGAAGGAAAATCTCAAGCTGATGGTTCCACCGAACAATCTCCTAAATTGGAAAGTGCTGGTTCAACTGATCCTGAAGAGTTGAAGAAATACATTGGCATCAGAGAAGCCATGTATACAAAAGCCAAAGAGTTTGAATCTAAGATCTTTGGTTTTGAAATGGCTATAAGGAGACCGTATTTCCATGTGCGACCTCTCAATGTTGCAGAGCTGGAGAATTGGCACAGTTATCTTGATTTCCTAGAGAAGGAAGGAGACTTCAATAAGGTACTGGGGTGCTTTACTCTCCTTTACGTGAGCATACACGTTTTTCGTAGATTAAGTCGTACCTTTGTGATATTATTGACTTACAGTTAAGTAGTATCTGGTGCATCATATGCTTTATTGGGTTTCCATTGGATCAAGCAACTTTTAAATGGGAAAATAACTGAGACCAAAGCATGGCCTCGATTTGGTAATTTTAAGGCTAAGTACTTCAGAATCTCAGTTTCTTAATGGATATTTTAGGTTCGTGACTTATCCTTGTTAAAGTTCCAATGTTATTAATGCAGGTATCTTCTTGTCTTCCTAACAATCTGTCTGTCAGGCAAGGAGGGTCCCTCGTATGTGAGGGCCCCTCTGTTCGACTTAGAGAGTATTTCTTGTGGATTTCTCCTTTGTGATTTCTATGTTTACTTGTTTTTTTCTTTTTTTCTATTTTTCCTAGTGATCATCAGATATGCTTTAGATTTGATTCTCTTTTCCTGTAGGTGGTCAAGCTGTATGAAAGGTGTGTGGTTGCATGCGCAAATTATCCTGAATACTGGATTCGCTACGTGTTAAGCATGGAGGCAAGTGGAAGTATGGACCTTGCAGACAACGCTCTTGCTCGAGCAACTCAAGTCTTTGTCAAGGTATGAAATATGCTTTCATTACTTACAATTGGCTTTGTACAATATCGTTTGAATGCCTGTTTTGCAATTCCTGGTTACTTATTTACTTATTTCTCTTTGGCAGAGACAACCAGAGATTCACCTTTTTGCTGCTCTACTGAAAGAGGAGAGTGGAGATTTAGCTGGTGCTAGAGCTGCATTCCAATTAGTGCATTCTGAAATTTCCCCGGGACTTCTTGAAGCTGTAATCAAACATGCGAACATGGAACAGAGACTTGTAAGCTTTCATGTTCTAGTTATTGAATAACTAGTATAGACTGTCAACACTGTTCTTTTCCTTAACTCGCTCCTAATATTACCTGTAGGGGAATCTGGATGTTGCTTACTCTTTGTACGACCAAGTAATTGCTGTTGAAAAGGGCAAAGAAAACTCCCCAGTATTGCCTCTCCTGTATGCTCAGTATTCAAGGTTTCTGTACTTGGTATGTTGATCTACTAAGACTTTCTACAACCGAGTTCTGACTTGTATTGTTTAGTTTTCTTAAAGAAGTATGTGGTGGTTTGGCTTCTTACTCTTTTCAATATGTCATTCAGGTTTCCGGGGATGCTGAGAAAGCTAGGAAGATTTTAGTAGAAGCACTAGACCACGTGCAACCTTCAAAACCTCTCATAGAGGCACTGCTTCATTTTGAGACAATTCAGCCACCACCAAGAAAGATTGATTACCTTGAGCCACTTGTTGAGAAAGTTATAAAGCCAAATGCAGATACCCAGAACATTGCTAGTTCCACTGAGAGGGAAGAGCTATCCTTAATATACATAGAGGTAATGGAAAAGAAAGAGAACAAGTTAAACTTTTAGGCTATTAACATCATATATCTGTATTATTGGTTGTAACTCCCAAATTTGTATATCCTTTGCAGTTCCTAGGTCTCTTTGGTGATGTGAAGTCCCTTAAAAAAGCTGAAGTTCAACATGCTAAACTCTTTTTACCTCATCGGAGCACATCAGAATTGAAAAAGCGTAGCGCAGAAGATTTCCTCTCATCAGATAGGACGAAAATGGCGAAAACAAACAGTAGCACTCCACCTGCTCAGCCATATCCAAATGCTCAGGCTCAATGGTCTGGTGGCTACGCTGCACAGCCTCAGACATGGCCACCGACACAAGCCGCTCCTGCTCAACCACAACAATGGAATCCTGCCTATGGCCAGCAGGTAAAGCACCAATGAATTGAAACCAAACCCCATTTCATTCCTTGCTTATATACTTTTACTCTTATAATACTATTTTCTATATACTTTGTAGGCTGCGTATGGTGCATATGGGGGATATCCCGCTGGCTATACCGCTCCACAAGCACCAGCGCCCGTGCCACAGGCCGCTGCTTATGGCGCATACCCTGCTCAGGTAACCAAAATCTCTTAGTTAGTGTCAGCTATACATTATGAAATTTTTGTGTTTAGGATTCCAGGGATTAGCCATGCGTTGTTAAATTGGGATTATTACTCTCTGTGGTCAAGTTGTTGATCAAGTATAACGAAATATTTTCTTTGTGAATTTTTTTTCAGACATACCCAGCACAGAGTTATGCAGCTCCTGTTGCAGCTGCAGCACCAGTGGCTGCACCGGTGCAACAACAGGCTGCTGCTGCTCCTCAAGCTTACTACAACACTTACTACTGAGTCTTTTGCTGTTGCTGGTCTCTCTTTTTTTTGTAGCCAGATTGATAACCATTTGCTTCTATCTACTCAAGTTTAGTGTCTGACTCATGTCCGAATGTTTACATGTCTGTTCTCAATCAGTGACAATAGATTTACCTTTTCTTCAGTTGCTTGATCCCTAAAGGTTCTTTGATTTTCGCCGGTTATGATACCAGAGAAGTTTGAATTGATAAGCCGGTTATTGCGGTTTAAATTATCCAAGTTCAAAAGATAAATTTAAATTGAAGAAAAAATCAGAGAACTTAATACAGTAAAACCTCTATAAATTAATAATGTTGGACCAGGACAATTTATTAATTTAGACAGAATATTATTTTATCGATAAATTAATAATTATTAATTTAGAAAGAGATTTTGTTAAATCCCCAATCTAAGATTTTTTAATTTAAAATAAGAAAATTTCTTCAAAATTCATATTCTACCAATATATATATTCACTAGAATTTTCATAATGATTTGTTTTTTACATATTTTATTCAAGTTGTTTCCATAATAATTCATTTCCTTACATTTTTTTTATGTACGAGACTTTGTTTTAATGTTCATCTTAGGTTTTTGATTAAACATTCTTTTTTATCGCTTGTTTCAAAATCAAATTTAGCAATGGTTTCCCATCTAAAAGGTGTTGGGAAATCGACAATGACGGATCAAATACGCAAAGAGTTACCGTGAGATTTTAGAAGGCTATGAGTTGGGACAATCTGATCCAGGTAAGATCAACGTTTTGAATGCTACCAATTTTGCAGTCTCGGCTTGGACAACTAATGTTCGTCAAGAGACAATAGCAAATTGTTTTCGACACTGCAAAATTCGCTCAACAGAGGATGTATCAAGGAATTTAGAAGATGAATCAAACGACATTCATGAACTTGAAGTTGTGATTAATAATCTCTGTTATCGGAACAGAATGGATGTCAAGACCTTACTAGACTATCCGGGTGAAAACGATGCTTCCTCAGAAGTTCAGAGTTTAGAAGAAATTGCGGCTACTATCCTTAATGTTGAAGATGAAGTTGAAGAAGATCTTGCATCACCCTTGGAACCAGTTACGCGTAAGGAAGCAATTCTCGCTTCTAGAACTCTTCATAACTTTTGGATGCAGGTTGAGAAGACAACACCAGGAGTTGCTGATGCAATAAGGAAAATTAGAGACGAGCTCCAACGTGATTCCAACTTTAAGAAAAGACAAACAACATTGGAGTCATATTTTACGAAATTACCTTAGATGTATATACATATATGTCTAAGATTTGCAATTATTAATTTATGCTATTATTGGGACTATATTTTACATAGGAGTTTCAAAAAAATTATTATCTTATCATTTTATCAAATTGAGTTGATTTTTACATTGGCCCGATTCGGGACCGGGATAATTTATTAATTTATGGTGTTTATTAATTTATCGAGTATTAATTTATCGAGGTTCTACTGTACTATAGTACTTGCTTAATATGGTTTCTTATACAACTAATGGGTAAAAAACAAAACTCGGTTATTTTCAAAATCAATTTATACATTTTGTTGAGAATTCAAAAATATGTCTTCCATCCATGGGTAAATTACGCAATTCAAAATTTGTGGTGAAGTTTGTAAATAACATTTTTTAAAAGCATATTTTGTGCGAGTGTCCAAGTTTTTCGTCTTCATCATTTTCTTGTGGCATTTCTTCGAAACAAAGGCGATAACTTCTTCCCCAAGGTAGTATGTGATGCGTAGAATTGCATACAATGGCTATAACATGACTCTTTGGCTTTTATCAAATTTTCTCTATTAAGACGAAAAACTTGTAAAAAACTCTACTTTTTTTTGTTTTTCCGGAAGGCTAAAAGATTTGAATGCTACAAAGCTGACATTTTTAACTTCCCTCATTAGGGTTTCACGAGATCAAAGAATGTCGGGTTACAAATGTAACAATCTCAGAGATTTACCGCCATTAAAGGACCCTGAAACCTTCTCTCTTCCGACTTCCATTCCCCAATGGCCTCCAGGTAACTCAATTTACATATCCCCCGATGCCAAAAAATGGTTTTCAGTCAGATCTCTGTATTGTAGCTCGCAAGTTCTTGAATTCTAGTATCCACAAATCTAATTCGGACAATGCTTTAATCAGAATCGTCTGCGTTTGAAAACTTGATCAGGTCAAGGCTTTGGCTCTGGAACAATCAATCTTGGCGAATTAGAAGTCATCAAAATCACGAACTTCGAATTCATATGGCGATTCAGATCCACAGAGACCAAGAACAAGAGCAATTCTTTCTACAAACCAAAGGGATTGTTGCCTAAAGACTTCCATTGCTTAGGTCACTACTGTCAATCTGATTCTCATCCCTTGAGAGGTTATCTTCTTGTAGCAAGAGATTCCGTAGATTCATAAGAACAGCCTGCATTAGTGAAACCTACTGATTATACACTTGTCTGGAGCTCCAATGATTCACCAGCAGAATGTAATAAGAGCGAACACGGTTACTTCTGGTTACCTCAACCTCCTGAAGGTTATAGATCAATCGGTTTTGTCGTTACAAAGAGTTCCGCGAAACCTGAGCTGAATGAAGTTAGATGTGTTAGAGCTGATCTTACTGATAAATGTGAAACCCACAAAGTCATTGTCACTGCAGTTTCAGAATCTTTAGGTGTACCTTTGTTTATATGGACAACTCGGCCTTCAAACCGCGGAATGTGGGGTAAAGGCGTCTCTGCAGGTAACTCGGCTTGCGCTAGAGAAGATCTTGGTATCGGTATCGCTTGTTGATCATACACTAATCTCTTTACCATCTCTACAGGTACTTTCTTCTGCAGAACTCGGCTAGTAACTCGAGAAGATCTCGGTATCGCTTGTCTAAAGAATCTAGACTCAAGTTTACACGCAATGCCAAACATTAATCAAATCCAAGCATTGATTCAACACTATGGTCCAAAACTAATCTTCCACCCTGAAGAAACCTACTTACCATCTTCCGTTTCTTGGTTCTTCAAGAACGGCGCAGTTCTCTACCCGAACCATCAACATATAGACGAAAACGGATCAAACTTACCACAAGGAGGAACCAACGACAAACAATACTGGATCGATTTACCATATGACAATAAACAACGAGATTACATCAAGCGAGGAAACATCGAAAGCTCGAAACTATACATTCACATTAAACCATCTCTAGGAGGAACATTCACTGATATAATCTTCTGGATCTTCTATCCATTCAACGGACCAGCAACGCTAAAACTCGGATTCATAGATATTTCGTTGGACACTATAGGCCAACATGTATCAGATTGGGAACATTTCACATTAAGAATCAGTAATTTCTCAAGTGAACTTTACTCTATCTACTTCTCACAACACAGTAACGGTGAATGGATCGAATCGTACGATTTAGAATACGTCACTGGAACTAACAAAGCCATTGTTTACTCTTCAAAACATGGACACGCGAGTTTTCATAAAAGTGGGGTTTACTTACAAGGATCGAATATGCTTGGGATTGGGATAAGGAATGATACGGAGAGTAGTGAGTATTTTGTTGATTCTAGTTTGAAATACGAGATTGTTGCGGCGGAGTATTTGAATTTTGGTACGGTGGTGGTGAAAGAACCACCGTGGTTACAGTATATGAGAGAATGGGGACCTAAGATTGTGTATGAAGAGATTGAGAAGGTGGTGAATCGGTTTCCGATGAGTAAACTTCCGGTGAAATTATACGGTGAAGAAGGTCCGACTGGTCCTAAGGAGAAGAGTAATTGGTACGGTGATGAGAGATGGTGAATATCCGAACCAGTACCAGTCTAAAAATCCAACTGATCCGAAATTTGACATGTACTTGGATGGGTATAAAAATTTATACATGGACAAAATTTGTATCCGATAGGCGTTGGAACCGAACTTGTACTCGTATACTCTTGTCTAAACAGTTTTTGTTACATTTTTAAGTTTTTTGAATTTTAGATTTAGTAGTTTTATCACATTTTGAAATAGTTTGATATTTAAATTTGTAGATTTCAGAGGAAAAAACAGTTTAAAATACAACTAAATCTAAAAGAATTTGAAACTGAAGTTAAACCCAAAATATTTTGAGTATTTATAAGTAAATCCGATCCGAGTCTGTACTCGAAAAGATCGAACGTGAATCCGTCTTGAAACTTAATATGTTCTAATATAGATATAAAACTTCTAGATCTGGCAGAATTTGTATATGAAAGAACCTTACCCGAACCTGAGATACCTGAACCCGATCTTAATACTTTCTTCGTTGCATATTAGTTGTCGTTCTGGGTAATTTTACGTCAATTAAGAAAATATTTAAAAATTATGTTTTGCCTCTAATTAATGTGTTTTTCATTTGATATATGTAATTAATAAGCTAAAATAGTACTCCCTCCGTTCCTAATTAATAGATGTTTAAGGTAATGCACGGTAATTAAGAAAACGCATTGATTTCTACGATTTACAGTTTTCAATAAAGTTTAACCAATAGTATTTCAATATTTGTTTTGGAATTTGTAAAAGTGCATAGAAAACTGTAAAAACTCTATTAATTTGGAACAAATTTTTTTTGTAAAAAATTCTACATTTAGGAACAGAGGGAGTATGAATAAAAATGGAAAATCAATTATAAATCTGCATTGAATATGTCAAACGACAACTAATTTGAAGAAGAAAAAAAACGTAGAATGACAACTAATATGAAACGGAGGGACTACATGTTTGCCTCGACCTAGTAAAGACGACGAAGTTTTAAGTAGGCTAATTAATTACGTGATTAGCGTAGGATTAACGTTATTAAGTGTCGTTAGAAGCGTGTACATGTGGGTCCCATGTTGTGTTTTAAATTTTAATTAACTTATTTAGATGAACAAACCAACACCAAACCCACATAGTTCGTGTACCGTTTCTGCTTTTTATTTGTTCTTCTCTCTGAAAAAAAGTTTTGTTCTTTTGATCTGTGAATCGAAAATTTCAGAATCAGGTGTTGAAAGTTGAAACCTTTTGTCCATTTGGTTAATGGGTTTTCCCAAATTTTTAGTCTTCTTTGTTTGTTTTTGTGTTGATTGATTTTTGGGATAATGAATGGTTATGGAGATGTTTGTTGTTCATCAAGTGGGTCGGTGATGATCGGTTTAACAACTGAGGAAGATGAAAACGTTGCTTTGTCTTCGGAGGATTCGTCTTGTCCGGAGGAGTTAGTGTCAGGGACAGAGATTGATTTAGCTTTGGGTCTTAGCATTGGTTTGAATAGTCGTCCCAAGATTCGGTCTTCTTCTCAATCTTTGTCTTCTTCGTCTTCTTCTCTGACTAGAGAAAGTGGTACCAAACGGTCTGCTGAATCTTCCAACGCAACAAGGTAATTTATCTTTGAGACTTTAACATTTATGTAGAGTCTTCATGTATGTATAGGATTCGTCTCAGATTTGGTTATTGTTAAGAGCTATAAAACAAGGTAGATTTGTTGTCCTTTGTGTAATGGAAGCTTTGTGTTTGTGGTAATGAATTGATCATAGAGTTCTCTAAATTGTTATGAGTTATACTTGTGGATTACATTGGTAATGTTATATTGAGTCTCTTGTGTGTTCTTGGTAATGGGAGAAGACAAGTTGCGGTAGGTTGGCCGCCTTTACGGACTTATAGGATCAACAGTTTGGTCAACCAAGCAAAGTCTTTAGCGACTGAAGACGGCTTGAGTTCTGATATTCAAAAGGACACGGCAAAGAATGGTTTGGTGGCTGCGAAGAATGATGATGTTTGCTTTATCGAGTCTACTAGAATTCCTATGCTTGTGAAGGTTACGATGGACGGAGTTATAATAGGAAGGAAGATTGATCTTAATGCTTTGGATTCTTATGAAGCATTGGCGAAAACTTTGGAACATATGTTTTTCCATATACCTTCTTCTCTACCAAGTCAGTTCTAATTCCATTTCTTGAGACTCCATTTGGATTTTACTTTCGTGGTGGATCATTATGATTGATTGGTTTCTATATTGTAGGATCAGATACACAAGGATGCAAGACAATCAAGAAAACACATGCTTCGGAATTGTTGGATGGCTCATCGGATTATATCATAACGTATCAAGATAAAGACGGTGATTGGATGCTTGTGGGAGATGTTCCTTGGCAGTATGTAATTTGTTCCCAAGATCTTCTGCATTTGTTATGCGTCTCATTCTTTCTCATGTCTTGTTTGTCTTCTTCGCAGGATGTTCCTCGGGTCCGTGAAGAGACTGAGAATCATGAGAACATCAAGCGAAACTGGAGTTGGTAAGTAGAGATTCCTATCTAGCAAAATGAATCTGTAGAGAAAACATTCTCAGCTCAAGATCTCTTTAAATCGATCTGAAATGTGAAATCATCTTCTTGTAGGTGTAAATGATGGAACAGAGAGATAAGAAGAGACTATGTATTGTTTTACTTGAGACAATAACCAAGTATAGTTTCTCTTCAATTCATTTTACATCTCTTTGGTCTGTAAATTGTTAAATAACATTCACATATACATGTGGTTATGGTCATTTGTGAATATGAAAGAAAATGGATAGGGTTTAAGGATGAAATCAAACTTTATATGATAGAATCACAAGTAGTTTCATTCAAATCTGAAAACGAAATACAATGCTTTGAATAACAACAATCAACCTCAAATGTAGCTTCCTTCTTGCTTTCGACTCGCCTCGAGGTTTTCTCGAATAAAAACCTCAAAACCTATTAAATCTACCATTAAAGCTAAGAGAAATGAAACGTTTCCTTCACTGACTCAAGTATTCTTCAAGGTCACAGAGATTGGACTTCTAACTCTCTGAATCAGATTCCTAGAGTTGACCCAAGTCAACTGTCCCTGTGCAAAGCTAGCCACCTTCTCTCCTCTGTTTCTCTTCTTCATTACAAACCAAACTCGATAACTCAGCGTTTGATCCGCGTGCTTGAACACGAGTCTTTTTGGCTTTACTGTCACTTTGATCCCTTCAGGAGCTTTAACATTCACTGAGTATATAGCATTAGGGCTCCCAACGTTGGTCACACGCCTTGTGATCATCTCCATCGTCTTCCCACGTTTGAAAATGACGGAAATCGACGGGTAGTTGAGGCTAAACCCCGGGTTTTTCCGCAAGATTCCGCTGCAGCTCACGTTCTTATGAGTGATAGCTAAAATGTCTGATCTTGTGAATCCAAGAGTGCATAAGTAAGTAATGTAATCAACCGGTTGGATGTTGTAAACCAGTCCCGGGTTTATCGCCTTTCTCGGATTCACATGCCCTGCTCCAATAGCAAACAATCCTGCTGGTTTGTTCCCATCTTTTATCTCTTTCCCTCGACGATCATACATATCCGCGGTTGTCATCAACGCGGATTTGATTGCAGCGGGTGACCAATTCGGATATGTAGACCGTATAAGAGCAGTGATACCACTAACATGTGGACATGACATTGAAGTACCTGACATAACTGTGAAGTTAACTCTTCTTGAATCATAAGGTAGACCGGTTGGTCCAAGATTTTGAGGCCAGGCCGCGATGATATTGACTCCCGGAGCAATTATATCCGGTTTAAGGATCGAAGGATTAGCTAAACTCGGTCCTCGAGCTGAAAACTGAGCCACTTCTGGTGCTCTTGACCTTCCAGTCACTGTCCCACCAAAAATTATCTTAGCCTTTGGCTTCTTTGTGGCATTAACATAAGCTTTTAGCAGAACTGACTCGGTGTAACCGATTAATGTAGCTGGTAAGAGATGAACATCAATAGAATCTTCTTCTTGGTTAATCTCTGTATTGGCTAAGATCATTGCAACTCCTCCTGCTTCTTTAATGGCTTGTCCTTTCTCCGATCTTCCATTGACTCCTCGGTCACATATCACCATTTTGCCTTTGATTTTCTCTCTTGGTAATGACCCTCTCAAGCAAAACTCACTTCCTTTTTCTCCTCCTGTGACGTAAATCACCTCGAGCTCTCTCTCAGCTTTCTTTAAACCTTTCCCGGGGTATAAAGACTCTCCGTAGAGTAGCTTTCCGTTGTCTAACCGGACTATAGCGGGAAATCTTCGATCAAGTGTCCCCGCGCCTATAGTTGAGACCCAAGGAGCTGTGTTTGCAACCGAGCTTGCGATTGGACCGTTGTTACCAGCTGCACAGATAACAGATATCCCTTGTTCCATAGCTCTAAAGGTTCCAATAGCGATTGTATCATCATACAAAGGAATCGGAAAACCGCCTAGTGAAAGCGAAAGAACATTGACTTTATCTTGAATCGCTACATCAATAGCTGCAAGAATATCAGAGCTGTAACAACCACTGAACCAACAGACTTTATAAACCGCAATGTGAGCTCCAGGAGCCATGCCACGAGCTACACCAGCACCATTACCGAGAACATTCGCTATCGAAACAGAGGAACCACCAACTGTTGAAGCCGTGTGTGTTCCATGTCCGGTTGAATCTCTTGCAGATATGTATTCACGAGGCATGTTTGGCGATTCCAACGGCGAATTCGCCACACGGTGACCTCTGATGAAGAATCTTGCACCGATTAGTTTTCGGTTACAGCTAGAGGAACTGAAATTCTCTCCTTCTTGACAAATCCCTTTCCATTTCCTTGGAACTGAAGGCATTCCCGTATCGTCAAAGCTAGGACTCTCAGGCCAAACACCGGTATCAAGAACACCGATAATCGTACCTTGACCAAACCGTGATTTAGACCATAGACCGGAGTTTCCAACACCGTCGTCATCAAGTCCCAAGAACTTGTAAGAGTAAGTAGTTTGAACTTGAAGAACATGGTCAGGCCTCACTGCTACAACTTGAGGTAAGTTTCTCAGCGTCTCGGCCTCTGGTTCGGTTAATAAAGCAGCAAATCCTTCCATAGCAGAGCCATAAGAGTAAAGAATCCGCGAAGAAGATTCTTCTTCTTCTTCAACACTTAAAACTGCTTCTTGGAGAAATGAAAGATGCCAATCAAACTTTGAGGTGAATGTTTTAGCGGTTTCAGTATTAGGATGGAGTTGAATAATGTAAGTCTGTTTCTGCAATGTTTCTAAAGAAGAAGAAGAAGAAGAAGAAGAGACAAAGAGAAGTAAGATAATGCAAAGAAAGAAAGTTTGGTGTTCCATTGCAAAGAAGTGAAGAAAGGAATGTTGTAGTTTTTGAAGTGCATGGTTTTGGAGAAGAAGAAGAGTTTGGTATTTAAAGAAGAGTATGGAGAATTCAAAAGCTTGAAATTGGAAACTAAGGAAGCTCGTGAAGAGTAAGAGCTCTTCATCACGAGTTTCATTTGTATGTTGCAGAGTTTGGAGCTTCTTTTAGATTTTCAAAGACAAAGAACTATTAAGTAGAACTGTGGAAGCTGTTAAGGTTTTTCACTTGTTGTAAGGGTTTTTGTCTGTGTCACTGTTTTATTCTCTTGTTCACGAGATGTTATGGTTAGTGTTTATTGCAACTTAGTTTGTTGTAGCCTTTGTGAGAAACCAAAGATTCCAAATTTATTTGGTTCAGTTTCCGATACATTTTCGTTTGTGGAGTATTAATTTCAACTTTTTTTGGTTTGGTTTGTAACTTTGTACTGTAAGTTATAATGAACCAATCAAATTTTTTATAAAATTTGAGATATATGGTCAATACAGAAAATATTTAACTTAGTTAATGCCTTAAATAAATAAAAAATGTGACCGTTGAAAGAAATTAAATAGAGCAAGCGAGTTTGAGTGTTCACAACGTGCATTTATACACGCACGCTCCACACGCCTCGTTTTCTCATCGGGTACTGCGTCACTATACAACGTCGTTTAGATGATATTCTATTGGGCTCCAGTATACATTACTGACCCATTATTACCGATATTTGGTAACCAAAACAAGCCCAATATACAGTACATTACTGACCCATTAAACCGATCTTTGGTCTAACGATGGGTGACATTAAACCGCTATTTGTTGTAGTAAATGTGATAGATTTTATCAAACCACGACCGAAACATCCTCTCCTTTGTTTTTGAAGATTATAACATTAAAAAAGAAACCACATAAACTAAGTGTTCCGTACAAAAAGGTCTCTTTAAATGTTCAAAAGAACAAATTTAAACGTGTTTAAAGCGTGAAGATTGCATCATTTTCATGCTCTTTTTGTTCACCTTGTGGAAAGCTCTCTCGCTTAGTTAGACTTAGACCTTAAGCTTTGTCACATTTTCAGTTTTTCTATTCTCTAGAGAGAAACCCTCCTAACCTGAATTCTAACATCAATGGTCAAAAATCAGGCATTCCACTAGATCTTGAGGAGTATTCAGTCACCAATTTCAAGAACATCGATGATTTGTCTTCTAAAAGCCGTGCAGGAGTATCGAATTCCGCTACTTTACCTGCAACACAAACCGTAAAACAACATTGAGTTCTCCCATAAGAAGGGTAATATGAAGAAAAGATTCATGTATATATGACTAACCATCGCTGAGAACTAAAACAAGGTCACTGTCAATAACAGTTGGGATCCGGTGAGCAATGGTGCAGACCGTACAGCCTTCAAACTCGGTTCTGATAATCTTCTGGATCAGATTGTCTGTTGCTGTGTCCACTGATGCTGTTGCCTCATCAAGAACAAGTATTCTTGCTTGTTTCAGTAATGCTCGTCCTAGCGAAACAAGCTGTCTCTGGCCAACACTCCAGTTATCTCCATTTTCCAGCACTAAACCAGTTCATGTTTTGGATCCAAGTCAGTAGAAAGAAACGAAGAGATCGCGCAAAAGGACGGTATTTGGTGCAAGTAGTTTACCTGGTGAGTCAAGTTTTAGATCTTTTCCTCTAACAACATCTCCAAGCTGGGATTTATCAAGCGCCTGTAAGCACAAAATGTTGAGTAAATCTCTAGAATTAAGCTTTCATTCACTGGGATTTGTCTTTATGAGTGTGAACTTATATATACCTCCCAAATTTTATCATCTGAATGTTCTTCAAGTGGGTCAAGATTTCCTCTGATTGTTCCTTCAAATAATGTAGGATCTTGAGGTATGATACCAAGGCGACTACGGAGATCATGAAGACCAATTTTAGAAATATCAATGTTGTCAATAGTAATTTTTCCAGCAGTTGGCTCAATCAACCGAAACAAAGCTTGAATTAAAGTCGATTTTCCACTTCCTGTTCGCCCAACAATTCCAATCTTCTGTCCACCCGGAAACACAGCGCTTATCCCATGTAGTACCGTTGGAAGATTCTCACCATAACGAACCTTCAAAAAGAATGCAACAATAAGAAAACAGGGAAAGCAAAAGCAGAGAGGTAATAAAAGGGTATTTTTTGCTTAGTACCTTGACATCAACCAGCTCAATTGTTCCCTTTTCAGGCCACGTGGAAGGAGGTCGGAAATCTTCGATAATTTCTGGGGCTTCTCCTGTAATCTGACTGTACTGATAAATCCTTTCGATCGAGATAATTTTGTTTTCAAGCTTACAAAAGCTAAGTATCCATCGTGATAAACGTCCGTTCAAGTTAAGCCCGTATGTCACAGCAAGCCCTGCCATGCCTATTACAACAGAAACAAGAAGATTAGTATAAACTGGCTGCTCGTTAAGGATCCGTGTTTGTTGATGCTATTTTGCTAAAGGAAAGTCGATACTTACTTGGATCAATGGTTCCATGAGGAAAACTGACGAGTAAAACCATACAGAAAGCAAATACAAGTGTGGAAAGTAACTCCATGCGTAAACAAAGCCATTCAATAGCAGCGATACTGCAGAAGAAAGGTCGAGCAAAACAATCGAGAAGATAAAGATTCCTCTTGATGAATCTTTTTTCCTGGCCAAATCCTCTTATTGTGGCTGCACCAGCTATTGATTCTCCAAAGAGATGAATTATTGGAGACTTCTGGATACTAACAATGCGAACCAGTTCTCTTGAAGAAGCCATGTAATATTTCTGCATCCAGAAGCAAGCAACCGCTACGGGAACAACAAGGAGGAAAACTTGCCACGTAACATTGGTCATTACAGCGACAATTCCAAAGAGTTGTATCGTTGTTGAAGCAAACCCACCGAGTCTAAATGGAATGTCAAGGTCCACAACACTTTGATCAATGGAAACCTGCACACCAAAAGTTCCTGAAATCAGAACTAATACAGTAAGTGTGGATTTTTGGTGACATATCATCACATTTACATACCCGATTCAAAATTCTTCCTGCAGGAGTGGAATCAAAGAATGACATTGGCGCTCGGAACACACTTCTGAGCATATTCAAGAACAGCTTCTGTGCAGCAGCTAGACCAAAAGTTGCGACCAGAGCGGCTCGTACAAATATGAACACGGAGCTTCCAAAAGCTAAGGCCGTATAAACAACGAGAAGAACTGTAGGACTCACTTTAGACTGATCACCTTCAGTTTGAGGATTCGCCCAAGCCATCCACCAATTACTAGCAATCTGAAGAAACTGGAAAGAAGCTTGTGCCAGTATAATAAGTGGAATTAGAAGCCCTTTATATGCTGCACCCATGTATGACAAGTACACCTTCATACTAACTTTTCCCTTTACTCTTTCCTCTTCTGTTACAAGCTGCTTTTTGCGGGCACGCTTGGCTTTCTTCTTCTCTTTGATTAACTTTAGATCCGAAGCAGATCCACCATCTTGTACTTCCTTTGCCAAAGTCTCGATGTCATTTTCAAAAACATCTGACTTTGGATTATTATGCAAGACCAGAATCGGATTTTCATCAGAGTCTTCTGAGGAGGGACTTGGGATGTCCATGGCCTCGATTGCTTCGTGGTGGGCAGACACTAACGCCTTGAAATCAGTACCTGCTTGTAGCAGATCGTCATATTTACCCGATTGAATAATGCGGCCTTCCTTCAGAACCTTTTACAAACAACACAAATAAACATTTCAGAGCTTATCATAATACAAATGGTTTGATTACTCCTTCAACAGTTTTACCTTTCTGCAACAATAGAGACAAGTTCATCACAGCTGGTAAGATAAACACCTAAAAGAGACCCTTTAGCATTTCTAAAAGGTCCAACAGTAGCCAAAGTTAATGCGTAGTAAAACCAAGAAAAAAAGAGTTTCTTACCAATATTAGATCAGCTGCAGGAAGAAACTCAACTTGATGCGTCACGAAAACCACAGTTTTCTCAGCCAGTGCAGATAGAATATAATCCTATATAATCATTGATTACCTCGTTACACAACCACTCAAAACTTAAAAATTTGAAAACATTATTTGAGTTTACAGAATAGCTTATTACCCTAAACAAATCAGAGCCAGTGTGTGCATCAAGAGCACTAAAAGGGTCGTCTAGTAAATAAATGTCAGCATCTTGATACAATGCCCTTGCAAGTTGTACACGTTGCTTCTGGCCACCACTGAGATTTATACCTCTCTCTCCGATAATAGTTTGGTCTCCATGTGAGAAAAGCTCTAAATCTTTTTTTAAGGAACAAGCTTGTATCACATTCTTGTACTTTGCTTTCTCCATTGGGCTGCCAAATAGAATGTTTTCTTCAATGTTACCAGACTGAATCCAAGCCGACTGCGACACATAACCAGTAGTACCACATATTCTAACCTATATATAACAATTATCAGCATGATGATTAATAATTTTTTAGAGGATAATAAAGATGTAATGAAGCAATTGAGACCAAACACCACACATTAACTTACTTCACCAGAGATTTTTGGGATTTCCCCGAGAATGCAAGAGATAAAACTTGATTTTCCAGAGCCAACTGTACCACAGACAGCGACACGCATACCCTTCTCTACTTTCATTTGAATCCCAGATAATATTGGCCTTGAAGAAAAAGGGTCCCAACAAAACACACCATCTTTAATCTCTATAGCTACATTCGAAAGTCCACATGGAATAACAGTAGTTGCATCTTCCTGAAGCTCTTCCTCCTGCAAGAACCCGGAAATCCTATCAAGAGAAACCTTCGTCTGAGCCATCATTGATACTAAATCAGGAAAGTTCCTAAGTGGCTCCTGAAGAATTCTGAATGTCGCCAGAGCAGAAAGAACACCTCCAGCTGTAAGTTGATGGCCTAGGAATATCGAAGTAGCGAATGTAACTGCGGATACAAAGATCGGGGAACTCCAGAAGATGAAAGTAACAAAAGCCTGCGAATACAAGGCTTTGCGAAGCCAACCATACTCCTCTTCTCTCATTTCTTCCAATCTCATTCTATACCGATCTTCCCACGCCTGCAATTTTAGAACTCTCATGTTCCTAAGACATTCTGATGTTTTCCTCATTCTTTCGTCTTTTGCACCCATCAACTTATCTTGATACTCTTCCTGAATTTTAGCCAATGGAATTGTGACAAGAATCGAGATAATTGTCGCAACTAATGTAGCCACAAATGCTATGCCCACACTTTTATATAAGATTGCAAGAGCGAGAATTATTTGCATAGGGAGCATCCAAATATCATGTAGATACCAAGAGTAATCTCCTATGCGCTGGACATCAACTGCCATGTAGTTTACAATTTCGCCGCTCGTGTGATTCTGCTTGGCTATACTTGAAAGTTTCAGACCTTTTCGATAAACCATTGCTGTTAGAGCTGATCTAACATGCATCCCTAAGATATCAACCCCCATATACCATTGACGGGAGGTGACTGTCTCTGCAAGCTTGGACGCAAAGAATATCCCAGCGAGAACATATCCTTCATGAGGGAAAATCTCTTTCCCTCCAAGATAATCAACAAAGTAACTGATCATGTAAGGACCCACATAGGACACGAGAGTATTCAACCCAGCAAAGACTGCATTGCAAGCTGCTTCTTTCCCAAACGACTTCAGAATCGCACGAGCTAAAGAAGGAGGCTTTGAAGGATTATCGGATCTCGATTTCTTCCAATTCGACTTCAAAACCTTGTAACTTGCCTTGGCTCTATCTTTTGGTGCAAGAAGCGGTATATCCTTAAGCTCAAGCGGTCTTTTAGAGCCGGCAGAGAGAAGTGGATCCAACCAAGAAAGAGTCACTAAGCTAACAAGTCCAGCACTACTATACGGAGTGACTTTAAGACAAGCTGCCTCTTCTTCAACAAGCAAAGGCTCTTGAAGATCAGAAGAGCTTTGACGAACCTCGATACCAGAAATACCTCTCACCGCCACAAAGCAAAGAAACCCAAGAGCAGGTGTAACAGCTAAGTTAGCCACAACATGAGAAGTACATCCACTCCAACCTTCAACCGCTAGCCTTCTTCCATCCATGTACAACGTACAAAGACAAATCGCAAACGACGAGAACCACCATATCCTCAGCAAGAAAGGTAACTTCTCTGATGACTTATATTTCAAATGAAGAACTAAGAAGCTAAGGATAAACCAAGCTAAACCTTGAGCAACTGGGAAGCAAAGAACAAACCAGTCACTAACTTCTCTTATAACACTAATCCCATCAAAGCCTAACACCAAAACTTGCACACCTAACACATAGAAGCAACATAGCAAAGAAAGTTTAAACCCAATCCCAACACCAACATCATTAATCTCTCTTTCCAAGCTAACGTTATTAGAAGAAGCTGAAACAGTATCTTCCTTAGAGAGCCTATCTCTACATCTTCTCACACAGACAAGTAACTTCCTCGCGGAGACAGCAAATAGAAACACGAGTAATAGCAAAAGGTTGATGAAGACAGAACAGAGCTCCAATAGTGGTAAATGCACTCCAAAGAGAGATGAGATCTCATCAAAATCCATGATTTGAAACAGATTCGAGAGAGATTTTGTTAGAGATTAACCGGCGGATTCTACGAGCTAAAACTAGCATCTCACTACACACCAAGACCGTATAAGCTGCAAAAGAAGAGAAACCAACCAATCAGAACAAGACACGATGAATCTGTTTTGTATCAAACTCAATTGACACATTGCAAATCAAAACAAATTGAGTTTCTCTACATGACCCAACACGTAGACGCGATCACAGAGATAAAATACAAAACAAAAACAGACAAAGAAAGAAAACACAGTGATGGGTTTGGTCTCTGATCTCTCACCAGCTCTCGTAGATCAGAGAGAAACGAATCAGCTGAGACCAAGCGTCACTCGGGTTCTTGTGAAATCGAGAGACGAAGAAGGAGAGAAGATCTCTCTTCGTTTTAAGATTAAGGAAAAACCAAAAAGAGACGATCTTTTCTTCTCTTTCGCTCTAATTCAATGTTTAAGCAAAGAGAAGGGGAAATAAAAATGCAAACTTTATGGGTCGATTCGATTGATTGTGTATAAAGGCGTTTCCTTTAGACAAAATTTCGTGGGCTTGTTACTGTAGTGCTTATTAGTCTAATAAAGCCGTAACCTTTTTGAGTGCTTACGATGCTTCACGTCGATGTCAAAATGTGAGTGTGTGTGATGTGTGTATATGTGACTTTTTGGTTTTCAATATTAGTCTTCTTTATGATTATTATTTGTCTTTTAATTTATGTAATTAATTATTGTATTATTGACCATTATTATTCAATTAAAGTGTCTATCATTAGTTTAATCTTTAACCATACTAAGCAATGAATCATATTTCGCTTTTTACGTTTTTATTCTCTCCGTTATTATACGATTTGATTGATGATACAAAAGCATGATAAAATGGTTAGGAAAAAAATTACAATATAGCACCTATTATAATTTAACTAGTATATTCATAAAAAATAGCAATAATGAAATAATAACTAAAATGGTATATTTTTTAGAAATACCTCGGAGGAAGAAACTAAATGTGTGGTGGTTTAGTAGCTAACACAAGTAACTCTTTTAAAAAGATGGATTATGTTATATCATAATATTAGTATCATTGTCGGTCCAATCTCGATCTATGAAGATATACGAGTTAATTTCGATCCGAACTTCCGGATCATAACAACACGAGGAAGGAAAAAGAATTATGACAACACGTGAGTATGAGTTGTTTGCAATATTAATAAACTATATAGAATTGCATGTTTATTTTTTAAAAAATATATTACTTATCAAATTCATATATATGGATTACGTGCGGTGCATAGATATACATATATTGAACGTTTTCTTAATTCATTTGTATAAAGTGTAGATAGTTACGTTTTTTAATATAAAAGATTACCACCACATCTCCGCACTAATTAAACGACCAAACAAATGTGTCAACGTAATTAAACTACTAATTATAACTTCTAACGTTTGCTACAAATTGTATTATACATAATCCAAAGATTCAAACATATACTTATTTTAATCATAACTTCAATATTACGTTTGAACCTCTGTTTTTTAGATTCATGATCAATCTTTTATGGTACATTTATGAGTAGTGTAAAATTATAACATATATATATTCACGAATTATTACCGCATATTAGAATCATTCTCATAATCGGTTAAATTAACTGTTAAGTCAAAATCTACATGCACGTTTGCCCAAGTAAGAGTATGAATGACTATTCAAATTGAAATTGTGGACCATATTTAAAATATAAACTAAAATTCTAATGAATATAAAACATGGATATATACGGCTTACTTAATAGCGATATTGTTTGTTTGTGGATACAAGATTCATTGTGCGGATGACGAATTACTACACATGCCATGCAAATGCTTCTTACGTGGCATAACATTTTATAATACATGATCCATGTCAATTACTGCTGACTGACTCTATACTTTAAAATAAACTATGTGCGTGAAGATGTCATTCTATATATACATGATTATTAATAAATTACTGTTGGTCACAGTACACGGTACGTTAAACTATTGTAGTCCGCAACGAGATTTTACGTTCTTTCGCAAATGCTACCTTTTCGGAACACAGAAGAGAGAAATATGATCATTCAATTATTCTCACTCCATTTTCACCAAGAAAAAAAGAAAAGAAATATATCCAAAAATAATGAATATGTAACTTGTAATAAGAGTTGAGATGCTGATGTAGCAATCTAGAAGCCATGATAATGTATTATAATTTTAAAACAATATTTGTTGGTGCATGATTTTGTCATTTGCGTTTGTTTGGTATCGTCATGGCTTTGTGCAAAACTTTTTGGTACCATTTCCATTCTCCAGGCCAGCTCACTTCCCACTTTAAATTCTTTCTTATCTGTTTTTTAGTGAAAAAATAGTGTTACTCGATGATTATGCACAATATAGATGAATTAAAATGTCGCTTATGCAAATTGTTCATTTGAGGACAAACAAAATCGTCAAAACATGGATGTCGATCGAGTTGAAAACTTCTCTCTTTTGAGAAAAACTTGTATGTAATGGATAACTTTATCTTTACGAATTGATTACAACGGACAAAATCATACAAAAAACCCAAAAAATACGCATAATATAAATTATATTTGGTGATGTCATCAAGAACATATGATATATATATTGCCAGTCGTTAATTCTAAATTGATATAAAAGTTAGACTAAAAGTTAGTAAAAGTCGAACACTATGTAACGTGCATAATCATGATGGTGGAATGTACATGATATTATATACCTAACACAATTCTCCCACATGTTCTTTTTTGATGTGTCGATATGAACTAAGAAGCCTCTTTATGGGCCTATAACTAACTCTGACACATGAAAGTTAATAAAGCTAAATCGCAAGTTATAAACAACTCAATTTCATACTAGGTGGACAAAATTATAGATTATCTAATATACATTTGACTTGCTATTACTTATACTCCCTCCGTTTCATATTAGTTGTCATTCTATACTTTTCTTTTTTGTATCAAATTAGTTGTCGTTTTACATTTTCAATGCAAATTTATGATTGATTTTTCATTTTTATCCATACTCTTTTAGCTTATTAATTAGGGAATTAGTAATGAATAATACTCTAATCACAAAGAATTAGACATCTAACATAACAAAAATAATAATTAGGTAATTAACTTAAAAAGTCAAATATACCCTTAATCTAATTATAACTAATGTAGTTAACTATTATTGCAATACATATTATAAGCAGTTAATATATATTATAGTGCACTATGATTGTAAACACAATATTATAAGTAGTTAATATAGTGAACTATAACTAATGAAATATGAAAATCGAACAATAAATAACTATTAAATTACACAACTATAATTGTAAAATATATTATAGTGCACTATGGTTGTAAACATAAAATATTATAGTGCATTATGATTGTAAATACAATATCATAAATAGTCAATATAATGAACTATAACTAATGAATTATGCGGATCATACAATAAATAACTACTAAATTACACTTACACAACACAACTATAATTGTAAAATATATTATAGTGCACTATGGTTGTATACATAATATATTATAGTAAATTATGATTGTAAACATAATATTATGAGTAGTCAATATAGTGAACTATAACTAATAAACTATGCCAATCAGACAAAAATAACTACTAAATTATACAACTATAATTGTAAAATATATTATAGTGCACTATGGTTTTAACCATAATATATTATAGTGCACTATTATAAGCAGTGTATAAAGCCAACTATATTTCAGCTTCAGTGACATTAAGGGCAATTTTGTCAAACTATAGCAACTTAATGTTACTCACCTAATTTGCTTTCCTACCATGTTACTTACTTAATTTCAGTTTCAAAACATAATATTCACCTAATTAACCCTATTAATTATCTATATCAAATGAAAAACACATTAATTAGGGGTAAAATAGAATTTTTAAATGTTTTTTAATTGATGTAAAATCACCTAGAATGACAACTAATATGCAACGGAGAGAATATAATATTAGCTTATATAATAAATTAATAATAAATATATACAATAACTCCAGAAAAAATATCCCGTTTTGAATTCTTGTTGCCCATCTTTAAATTCGTTATTCATATGAGAATTTAATATCTATCAACCCCAGCAGGTTTGGTAAGGTGATTGGTGAATGTGACTGTATACGAGAAATGTGGGTCCAGAATTTGTGGAAGTTGGGAATTTAAAGAAGAGTCAATTTTTAAAACTGTACGGGCCAAGTTAAGCCCATTTAAGGGCCCACCTGAATAAATTCAACGCGGTACAAGAAAGTTCTTTTTAAGACGTCTTTTTCTTACGCACACCGACCTCACCATTGTCCCGGTCACCTTTTTAGACCACCATGAATAAATATGTTTCGAGATAGGATCTCACTGGATTTTATTCTCTTTTTGAAAAATGACTCACCACTAGACTTTATCCAACGTTCACATTAATTTTTTGTATTATAGCGTAAAATGTAGCATACAATGAACTGAGTAATGTTAGTAACAAAGTATCCAGTAAATGAAATTTGTATATTATTTTTAAAGATAAGTTGTTTTTGAAAATTAAATTATGTAAATTAGTTGTTGGAACTAGACAAATCCAGTTTATGTTAAGTCCGGTTTGAATAAGCCTTTTACATTTGTAACCTGGAAACATTCGGGTTTTTGCCCATTAGTAAAATTACACATGTTCAAAGTTCAATTCAATAAAGGAACCAATTCCGTTAACGTTTTGGCTCATACACGTAAATGATAAGTCCTAACGAAATTGAGACTAAAGATTTTGGATTCGTTATAGCCCCAAACTTTATGGAAAATCGAATCGGAATGTGCCAAGATACGCGGAATTAACCCAAAATATGCGAAGCTAGATAAAGCTATAAATATGAAGAATACGAACATAATTTGTCAACTTTTCATTAAGAGAACGAATAAATACTAAGATAGTTAGAATATGGTTGTCACTTGATTTTTCTTTGTATATTCGATATATCATCACTATATGTTTTTCATACAATCAAATCTATAAATATTTATTACAATCAAAATTTTTTTTTCCGAAATCATTACAAATATCTAGTGCGAAACTTTCACATTAGTCTATTCTTAAAATGTTTTAAGTTTGGTATAGGTTGAGTTGTTTAAATTCAAATATCGGATTAGATACTTTGGTTTTAAATTTGGGACTATTTGGGCCCATAATGCTCAATTACTTCCCAGTCACAACACACAATCGAGGCCCACGTAAACTATTACGGTCTAACCGGTATTCGGTTAACGATTAGATTTAACCGGTCTCTTCTTCTTCTCCCTCCAAAGAACTCGAAGCTTCTTCTTCTTCCTCCTCTGCTCTTCGTCTAGGTCAATCTCTCTGCTTCAAATCAATGGCGTTATGGATGGATGCTGGCTCGGAGCCGATGACGGAAAACGAAAAAGCTGATCTCATAGCTATTTCTGCTCTCAAAGAATCCGCCGCCATCGAATTCAAAGTACCATTTCTCTCTCTCATTCTTAGAGAACTGAGTTTGATTCGATGTTTAATGTAGTGTAATCGATTTCATTCCTTTGTTGATGTACATGAACGTCTTGTTCAATCACAGGAACAAGGAAATGAATGTGTGAGGAAAGGGAAAAAGCATTACTCTGAAGCTATTGATTGCTACACAAAAGCTATTAACCAAGGAGTTCTAAGTGATTCAGAGACATCAATCTTGTTCTCGAATCGATCTCATGTTAATCTACTATTAGGGAATTATCGACGTGCTCTTACTGATGCTGAAGAAGCAATCAGGCTTAGTCCTGAGAACATTAAGGTAAAACCATCTTTTTAGGAAAGCATTTCTCTTTGATTTGTGTGTTTGGTTGTTTCACTGATGGTTGTTTTCAATGCTTCAAAAGGCAGTGTATCGTGCTGCAAAGGCTTATATGTCATTGGATTTACTGAATGAAGCAAAATCGTATTGCGAAAAGGCGATTGAGAATGATCCGAGTAACGAGGAGCTTAAGAAGCTTTTAAAACTTGTGAATGCTAAGAAGCAAGAGAAAGAACAACATGAGGCTGAAGTCTCAAAAGCTGTAGTGCAAGCCAAGGTTTGTTACATGGAAATCAAGCCTTAATTCATAAGAAGCAATAGAACCCTTGGCATTTACTTTATTCAGTTTTCCTTGTTTTGCTGCAGGCTTGTCTCTCTGCGATTGAAGACAGAGGCGTTAAGATTGGTAAAGCAATGTACCGAGAACTCACGGGTTTGAAGAAGCCAATGTTAGATAAAAGCAACATCCTTCATTGGCCTGTCTTGCTTCTTTATGCAGAGGCCATGACAAGTGACTTTGTAGAAGACTTCTGTGAAACAGACATGTTTGCAACCCATCTTGATATGATATCCTTTTAAAACTTTATGTCCTGCATCTCATTTCGATTAGCATTGTTTACTTCATTTTCTTGTCCCTCCTTAGCGCTCTGAACATGTTTTCAGAGGATAGCCCGCCATTGCCATGGGATACAAACAATGAGTACACGCGCGATGCGATTGAGCTTTACTACGAGGTAATCAATTCCTCCTAAACCACCCACAAATCTTTTCTTGTTTTTAAGTTTTTGGGCGCTATTGTTACGATAGTATCTGCAAATAAAATGTTATCGTTTAGGAATTCTGTGTTTGATGTCTACATCTCAAATTTTTACATCTGGTTTCCGTTTAATTACCACTGCGATATCTGCGAGAGTCTGTTTCTTGTCTTGATGTATTCAATGAACGTTTCCAGTGAGTAGTGACTGAAACTCTATAGACTATATTGTGTTATGAAGCATCTTGTGCTAAACTCTGGAATCCTCTCTTCTCTAGGCAAGTTCGGGAATTCCTTTACCGAGTAGTCGAGTTCTCCAGTATCTTCTAGAAGGTACAAAAGGTTCTCAAGCTGGAACCAGCGGAGACAAGGACACAAGCCTAACCAAAACACCCTACAGTCGTAAGTATCTTCAGCTTATGATAATATGCACTCTGCATTGTCATTAGCTATATGCTCACATATTTTACTTGAATTGGGACGGGATGAAAGGAAGAGCATCGTCGGGTATGGTTAAAGTGAACGAGAGAAGAACATTGCACGACGTGTTGAAAGAACCTGGCTTTGTCATCCCTGAGATTCCAGGTTTGTTTTGTACTATCACACTGGACTCTGTTTTAAAAACTTTGTTTGCATTAACTGATCTTTCTTCTCTTCTTGTTTTTGGGTATATTTGGTCATAGTCTTCTACATCGTATCGAAGAAATCCAAATTCTACAAGGATTTTGCTGCTGGTAAATGGAGTCCACCAAGTTAAAGATAGGATAAGCTTTGGGATTTTGCAACAAAACTCGGATTGAAAATTTATGTTGTCGAAGTGTAACGTTTTAATGAGAATGAGTAAAGTTAATGTTACAAAGGACGAATCGTGGTTACAAACTTAGTTACAAAGCTACAACAACAAACACAAAACGTATAATTTTTTTTTTACATTTTTCTGCAGTCATTTCAAACAACAGACTCAGAAACCTGCTTTGATTCTTTTTTTTGATTTTTTTTTAAAGAAAGAAAAAGGTACCAAATTGAGAAAGGCCATCCCAGCTTGTAAATGAAAAGAGCTTCTCAGATTTGCTATTCGCCCGGGTAGAACAACTAGAAAGCAGAGTGAGCGAGCAAGCGGAATGGGAGGGATAACCCGAAAGAAACAGAGGAAGATGTATAAGCCCGCGATGCAAGAACTGTCTATGAGAGTGTATGTATATAACGATTGAGACCCGAATTCTTCTCTGCCTAGCATTCTAATGCATATGTCTGCACCTGTGGTTCATATTTAAGGATTAGTTTAAAAGGAAAAAAAATTCCCTCAGAACCCTTTTAACTTTGATGCTATTTCAAGAAGATCAACCTTCTCAATAATTCTACCTCGGCCAGGTTCTCCTCGGGTGAGCTGTTAGGCGCAGTTAGGTTGGACACAGCAGCTGTGTTGTACCGGAAGATCCTAAGTTTCCCCTCCTAAGAAAGTATTTAAGTAATCTCAGTAGATGTATGTATGATTGCAGCACCGATAAGAGAACATTATGAATTTGGATCATTTACCTTTGTTCCATAAACAAGACCTCCACCAGGAGAAGGATGGAAGCATGCAACATTAACTTCATCCTCTGAGCTTGGAAGTACTCTCACCAGTTCCATATCTGAAACTCTGTAAATCTGATGGAACAGGAAAAACGAAGTGAAAACTCTGTATGACATTTCAAACTGTATATAGTAAACGATATAACATATGCAACTACTGGAGCATAGACATTACCTCCAAGACTGTGAAAAAATGTGATGTTGTTTCTCCATCACTCACAATGCTCTTTAAAAGAGAACCATGACGCCGACCATATGCAAGCAATATGTGCTCCGAGGTTGGTGAGAACTGCACAGAATTTTTCCATTATAAAGCAAATCGCAATAAACAACTTTACCATATTGATTAGTGGTGAGAATCTCCTGGAATTATTCCTAAAGGTAGCTAACCTGGATAGAGGTCAAGCAATGTGCAGCCCTAATTGCCCGTGACACAAGTACTGAACCAAATCTGTAGAGACATACATAAGACACTCTTGTTAGTTTTCTGTTACATGCCATGTGAAAAGTTAGGAAATGTAATAATTAACACAAGAAAACAAAATGGAAATAGCACTTACGATTCCTTTTCGAGAGAATACACGCGAAGTTCATACATGACTTGATGTGCTGTGACAGGATGTCGAGTGGGGGAAGTTGCAAGCCCTGAATCTTGTTGGACCAGTGTCTGCAAACCAGGATCTGTCTCAGCATGAGGAATAACACATGCAACACAGGCTGCTAAATATCTCCCACATGGCGAGAAATGAGCTCCCATTTCACTGCAAAGATTAACACATAATGTATTTCCATCAACAAAAGTGAAATATCATTTAGCATTAAGAACATCAAAGTGTAGCACAACAACATTAAGAAGAAAATTTACCTGCAAAGGACAGCATGATGTATTGTTATTCGACATTTGTCAGACTTCAGTATTGCACATGGGTCTTTGATGTCATGTGACCACACTCTCAGTTTGACAGTACAAGGCAACTCTGCAGCAGCAATTGAAGTAGCCAGTTCAGACGGAATTCGGTTCACCCCAGGTTGAGCGTTAGTTCCTTCATGTTGAGTATTACGAGAGGAAACACCTTCTGCTAAGCCAGATCCTGCAAAGTGGGACGGAGGTATTCGGTCCCGGGAGCCGCCTCTTGCAGAAACCCCATATAAGTTAACCCCACCAGGGATTTCTAATGATGCTACTGCAGCCTCTAGACTGGCTGTGGACGAATGTGATGCTGAAGAGGCACCTGTATAAGGAGTTGAGTTGACATGACCACTACTACCACTAGGAAGAACCACTGAGTTAGCACCAGCTTGACTTTGAGCCATCAACCACCCTTGTAGAAAAGGTAATTCCCAGGAAACTCTGTCTCTAAAGTGAAACAATTGCTGAAGTTGTCCAAACTCAAGTAAATCTGGTTGACTTGCAACTTGACTGGGAACTCTATTTCTTCCAACAGGTTGAGCTTCATCTACATCCATGGCATCAACTGCAGTCGTCGAAGTTCTAGCTCCAGCTTGGGTAGTAAATGTGCTGCTAGCAGAATTTTCTGGAACATGATAGGAGCCAGAAAGATCAACAGAACTTTGACTACTCGGAAACCTCGATTGTGCATTCCTTGGACCAGTAGTGCCAGTAGAATACTGGATTCTTGGATCATCAGCAGAATATGAAGGCAAGAGCAAGTATGGTAATGGCACAAGTGGCAGTTCTGCTGCCAAACTGGTGTGACTGCCACTCTGTGTGTTGGTAAAGAAAATAGCAGGGGCTGGATATCGCAAATAACCCGGAGATGTTGCTCTTGTCATTGCAGAATCTGATGAATCAATGTCAGTCACCTGCCATTTGTAGTTAATAGAGTAAGCCCACAAAGTGGCAGAACAATAACCCAATCATCAAAATGTAGCTCACCTCTGCAGTCAAGAGAAGAGGAACACCATGTGGGTGAAAGTGTACAGCTCTCAGGGAACGCCTTGTCTTCAATACAATTGCGGGTGACGATTCCTCCCCACTCTTATTATAATGCCATATGTGCAACTAAAAGAAGATAAAAGCATAATCAAACTCAGAGACCATTAGATTAGATAATTTTTTCAGAAAGGATAAGCTGCTTGCAACTAGCTAGTGTTAAGTAACAGATTTAAAAGGTAATACGATACCTTATGACCCGACGCAACAGCAAGTAATTCACCTTCGGCGTGGAAAGCAATGGAAGCAATAGGTCGACCTGTTTAGGGAGGAGAGGAAGACGATGGAGGTTAATTACACGAAAAAAGCAAAAGAGGAAAACGAACAAACTACAGTAATGCCTAGTACTTACAGAAATTATGAAATCTAATACACTCCGAAGTTTTTGCATTCCATAAGCGCACCTCATGATCTAAACTTCCACTAGCAACTATTTCTGAGTGGCGAGGGTGGAATCTGACCTGTAAAGAACACAATAACATTAATTAAGGCAGTGAGCAAAACGCGTAGCTCATTATCTTATTCAAGCAAACCGAAATAAACTTAATTCAATGCAAGTATTGTCTAACATGCTACACCTAAGCAAAAACATAACAAAGTTGACACCCATCATCTAGTAACCTTGGGAAGTCATAAAGTCAACGAAGTTAAGAGAAAAGGGATAGCATTCTCTAACTCACCACCCAGGGTGTCCTCCGATGACCGGTCAAAACTTTTAAGCATTTTCCTGTGTCGCAATCAATAATCTTTACAGTGTGGTCACCACTACAAGATACAAAACCCAAGTAAATCTCACTAGCAAACGGCAAAGATTAAAATACAACAAATATGAGTAAATAAATCTTACTGTGTAGAAGCAAGCGCTTTTCCATCAGAACTAAAAGCTGCTGCAATAGTTGACCTTGGAGGAGGAACAAGAGGACAATATTTAGCAGATAAATGCTGCAACGACTCTGCCTCAACCCTACATATAAGAAACATACTTTACATTCAGAAGCACGAAAGTGAATACTGATCTTCACATAATTTCCTCTCAATAAAGAAAGACTAAGGGACGAAAGACTGAAAGTAAGGTACCATGAAATAAGATTATGTGCCCGCTCGCTCACTGGTTCATTACTAGTTCCACAAGACGAGTCAGCTTCCCATCGGCTTTCACCCCACCGTTTCCTTGGCACAAACTTTGTTCTTGGTGAAATTTCCCTCTGAACCAACAACTTAAATACACTCCTACACCTGAACAATCATACTCAATCCACAACAAGATCAGCAGCTGATAGAATTAGCCATTCCAGTTTTCGGGTCGTAGCAAAATATGAACTTTATGCATAGTAAGAACTCAAGATTCACTTCCAAAACAATACTACTAATCCCAAATTCACCAAAAAGCAACCAAAACTAGATCTATCAAAAACAGGATTCAGAAACTAGTATCCGAATTCTCAACGAATCTCTTATGCAAGTGTTTTTAATTACTTGATCTAAACGATGGATCTCCTAAACATGAACAAAACACCGTTCCAAGTTTCTACTACAATTCATAATTCAAACTCAATAAGCAAAGTTCTGACCTATGGCGGTTGAAATCAGCCACTGGTTTCGGTGGTGAAGGTTGATCGTGTGACCAGATAGATTCCGTCATCTCCAAATACAAAATTCATATCATTTCCCCAATTGATAACGAATCCATAGATACGACCAAAACCCTAAATTAAGAGCGATCTCCGTGGAAAACAAGGCTAAATCGCCGATCTAGTCTTCCTCACCGCCGGCTAAGATGGGTCGACTTTCTCCGATGAAAGAGCGACGAAGAAACCTATAAGGAGAAACGAGAAGCCATGGCTGAGGAAGAAGCTCTCTTTTTTTCTTTCTAATTAAAATGCCCAGTTTTTTGATTATCTAAAAACATATCTTTAGAATTTTAAACATACCCTTTATATTTACTAATAATGTGAAATTATACCGTAATCTTATTAAAAAGACTTGTATAACCCAATTTGCAATTCAGATATTTTACCAATACAAATTTTTAATATTTCCTAGATTAACCTAAATCTCAGGGATGGGGCAACGGTCATATTCCTAAATGGATAAAAGATCAATTTAGGATAATTATATGAAAAAATGATTTGAAAGAAACATAATCATACATCGCATTAATTGTAAAATAATACGATTAGTTCTTATGATAATTTGTAACACAAGATTTTATAATTTGGTTGACCCATGAAGAACTTACTGGAGATGAAGGAACTATTAAATTGCAATCATAAGCTGTGGTCAAATACTAAAATATAACCAATCTTAAGGGGTTCTTGAGTAATGTCAATTTTTTAAATTTCACACTTTATAAGTTCTTCACAAAGGGACCAAAAGTGAAAAACTACAAGTAGTTAGCAAACTTTTGCAATGAACAGCAAATCATCCTAATCATTAATAAAACCGGTTCGGTTTTTCATTCATGTGTTCAAAGTTCAACACATGTCACCAAACCCAAAACAAATACAGTACATTAAAAAACCAAGAAGCATACCAAAAACCAAAGTCCTAATAGTTAATTACCATAAAAGACAATACTATCCTAACCCTTGACATGTTAATTTTCCAATCTAGAGCAAGCTATCAGCTCTAGACGGCAATCGCCTAAAGAAGCTAAGTCCTCTCGAAGGCAACTTCCTCCTAAACCGAGGCGGTCTCAGATAATACAAACCGGAAACAGCCACGGTTAACTTAATCGGCACGAAGTAAAACCCAACCGCAGCCAATAAACAGAACACCAAGAAGAGAAACGTTGCACGCGGGTCACGCCAACTAATCAACGCTTGTACTCTTTCTCCTTGACTCGCAATGTCACCAACCACCATTTGAACCCGCCCGGCGATACTCCTAACCCGATCATACCTATTTCTCACAACCTCGAATCCTCTACTCGTTGGTAACGTGTCAAACTCTTCATCGAGCTCGTCAGGGAAAACGCTCTCCGCGTGAGAGATACGTGTGTCCATGTGTAGTGGAAGTCTAGGCCGCTTCCTGAAACGCCAAACGCCAACCGCAGCGGCGTAAATAAACAATGATGGTAGTATAAGCTCCGGATACAACACCATAAACAAGAACGCAACAACAAAGACCGTTGAGCAAATCGGTTTAGTCCAATTTCTCATAACTTCGATCAATCTCGCAACCGCTACTAAACCGGACATAACGTTTACGAGCCTGAAGAAATTAGCTTTGCTCCTTCTCATACTCCAAACATGGAAATCATGATCAAGCATGTATTCAACAACTTCACGACCCAAAGGCGGCTCAGCTCTACTCAACCTCGCGGAAACTGCGTTTAGCGTCTGATAACGCAAACGCTCAATCATATGAACACCTAACGGCTGAGTATAATGCATCTTAGGAAGCAGTGGTAATGTGTACATCTGAAGCATATTAACAGCGTTACCGCAAGAAAACCTAACCGCTAAATGAAGCTCACCGGTTTTCCTCACTCCAGTGGAGTGCAGCACAATCAATGGATACGAATGAGTGTAAACCCGTTCCGCCTCTAACGTAGACAGCCTGATCCTGACTTTCCCGATCCGCGCATCGCGTGAGTTATTGTTATTTCTATCTACACGAGCGTTGTCGAATACACCAACTGTTACAACCGTGCACGGATCGTGAACTTCCCAAGTATACTGCTCATTCCACTTTGGACAAAGACTGTCCACAACAGTTCTTGTTCTGACCCATTTTGGCCCGTACTTAGCTATGCAGTACGAGTCTGCAGTACCTTCGCATTTCCCACCCCGAAACTTCATCGGCATCAGACCCGTCGCACCGAGAATCCCAATTTCTAACAGCCCAACTTGTGGTTTCCAAAGCTCTTTCGCGGTTGGTCTAACATCACTGCTATACATTGTTGCCTCATCTAAAACATGGTAGCCACCGTCTAGTGATAATCTAAGATGAATCCTTGAACCAAACCGACTGTTATTGTTGCTGTTATTACCGTTGTCTAAGGTAAACCACCTCGAACCAACGGGATTATCTCCTGTTCTTCTCTCAACAGTAGAAACCGGAATCTGAACTCTTCCAACACCGATATCATTGGCACCACCTACACGATCCTCCACAGTAGCTGTAATGTAATCCTCAAATGGCTCAGCAACCACAAACATCAAATCCTCATTCCAATACGGATTCGAATAGCTCCTTGTAGGATTTGCAACCGAGATAGCGGTCCTCAGAATCTGATTCCCGACTTGTAGCTTTGCGGAAATCTCAGGGAGCCTCACAAAACCTGATCCTTTGTCCATAAGTGCAACATCTTGAGCCTCAATCACTGAAACCCTTAGGTACCATAGCTTAGGAGACAAGTAAACCTTCGATTTAATCGACGAAAGCCCCTCGATATGTACATTTCCAGCCTTCGAATGCCACGCCTCAGCGAAAGCTTCGTCTGCTTGTGTCCCAAACCAAACCGAAACCATAAGCTCTCCACCGCCTCTAACGCCATTTCTACTCTCTATTTTGTACCATTGTGGAGCTAATGGACTATCCGGAGGAACACGAGTAGGGATTTCGCTAAGATCAAACCAAACCCGACCTGAATACTCATCTCTATTACCTTCTTTGACAAAGATCTCAACAACAGAAGATTGAATGGTTTCTTTAGAAAAGGCAAAAACTTGATTCCACTCGGGACTATTCGAATTCAAACTCACTTTTTTAGTAATTCCTCTGTAATTACCAAGCTTCACTTCCGACACGACATCACCGGATACAGACAAGTCTTTAGCTTTCACAATCCTTACATAAAGATACTGCATTTGCTCAACTAAATCATAAGTAGAACTTGTCTTGTCCTTGTGACTAATCAAACCACCAAAACCACTAGTTCCACCTCCAAGACGAGGCTTTGTCTCCTTAAGTGAAAACTCACCAGGACCGTTTGAGTAAAGAATCGGTCCAACAAGTCCTGGTCCAGGTCCAGGCATTGGACTAGGAAGAGCAGTTATCACTAGAGGAGGCTTAATCTCACCTTGGTTTGGAAAAAACGGTATCATTATCCTCTGTCCTTGACCGTTCTGTTGCTGATTTCCTCTGTTCTGGTTATGAAGAGCTATCTGTTGCTGCTGCTGCTGCTGTTGTTGTTGTTGAATCGCCATAGAAGAGCTCAAGTTCTGTACTTTCTTACTTTTCTTAGAACCACCACCAGACCCATTAACCCGACGGATACTCTCACCGTTCTCCACTGTAGTAGTAACATAATGTTTCACACTGAGTTCACCTCGCACGTGTGAGAACAGACTTCTTTTTTCAAGCGTGTAAAGCTGAACAACTGATTCTCCTTCTCTACCAACACTAGACCCTAAAACCCTAACTTTCCCCAAGAAATTTCTACTGTTTGAAGAACGCTTCTCGTTGAATACACTTATCTCAAGAGCTTTGTAACGAAGGTCGTTAACGTCTATGACATGAAAAACAAGCTTCTCGTTCCAGATTGGGTTTAAGTCTTTAGTTTTGACTTTTGTTCGTAGACGTTGATTCTCAAACTCCACTTCAACGAACGGTGATGAAGATCCTTCTCCATCTTTTGGCATGAGATTGTGTGCTCCTACTATCTCCACTACTAGCTTCTCGTTCCCGTTTCCGGCTTTAGCCTCAGTCATGGAGATAAACTTGAGAGAGAAAGAGAGAGAGGTAAGTGAAAGGACAGTGAAGTAGAGAGAGAGAGTGATGTGTCTGAAGAATGCAGAGAGTAAACAGAAGAGAGCGTGCCAAGGAGGAGAATCTGGATTTTGTGTTTTCTTTTTGTAATATTAAACTGTTTTTTTTTCAAATAGATTTTGAGATAAAAAATTGAATTTTACCGAGGACATAAAGGAAGAGAACATAGGGGAAAGTGACAGAACAACCTCGAGGTTCACGTACGTTGGTCGCGCGTGGATTAAAACGACGTCTCTTCACCAATTACATTTCTTTTGCTTCTGATTCTTACCGTATGCTTTTTGCTTTCCTCCTGATTTATTGGGTCCCACTTACATTATTTACTTTTATTTATTACTCAGAAAATTAATAAAAACTAAAGTTTGTTTTTCACGCGCCGATATTAGAAGAGGTTTGTATAATAGTCGTGGCAGGTCAAACCTCAAAGGTCTATGGAACAGCAATTTGTCTTAAAAGAGTATTTGTCAGTATTCTTCTTGGCATTAAATGTAGTAATAAATTTATGAATACTGTTCATTCTTATAGACATTCTTCAGGAAATTTTGCTCTCATTTTTTAAGACTATTTCACAATATAACCATAAGTTAGTTAGTATTATCATTTAAGACTGTATTTGTTTCCATTTTAGTCTAATTGTACGTTTGAAATAGTGTGAAGGACTTTGAAACCAACTACTCCCTCCGTTCCTTAAAGATAAATGTTTAAAGTTATGCACATTTATTAAGATAACGCATTGATTTCTACGAAATACAGTTTTCAATAAAATTTAACTAATAGTATTTTAGTATTTGTCTTAAAGTTTGTAAAAATGCATAGAAAGCTGTAAAAACTCTATCTTTTTGAAACAAAATTTTTTTGTTAAATTTTTATCTTTTAGGTACAGAGGGAACATAAAATTAGTAAGCATGAGTATTTTTAATATTTGAAAATTGTGCCGTTTGCTTTCCACGAGCATAGAAAAGGTTAGAGACTTGAAGTTAACGTTCTTCTTGTTATTCTAGAGTTTAAATATTTGAATATCGTCATTTATGTTACTTTATTATTTCATTTCTGTCTCAGTACTGTGTTTTCTGTTTACGTCTATTGGGTATGTCTTCCTTTACTCTTTAATTTCTTCTGCAGGCTTTGGTGCATGCAATAAGTTAAAAACAAAATGAAATCGCCAAAAAAAAAAAAAAAAATGAAAATAATAAATGTACACAAATTCGTCCTCTGTTAATGACTGACACGTGGCATCCACTTCATAGTCCTCGGAAATCTTACTTGTTTTTTTGTCTAGAGTTATGACTCTTCTCTTATCGCAATTCAAAAATTAGAATGAAGTATTCTTTTCGTTTCTCAGTATCCATAAAAGACGTTAAATTAGAACCAAACATACATAAAGATTATTCTCTTTTTCTTAGTCAACGACTCAAACGAATCGAGGTCAAAAGTTTTAAAATGATTACACTGAATGGGATTTGTTATTAAAGCCAGTAGCCCATTTTACTTAGAACGTTAAAGCCCAATATCTTGGGACAAAAAAGCCTAATAAAGATAAAGATTACATAAAACGAGCCCATCTTCTCATATAAGCCCATGAACTATTGTCTACGACAGAACCTTAGAGCATGAATATCGGTAACACTAAGAGTGGTTTATAAAACAAAACGTAATATTATACTAATTATTAATGAGAATATTTGATGAAGTGGTTCTTTGCACTGAGCTAAATGAAGCGGTTCTTTTGTGTTGACCAAGACGAGATTTCATTTCTCATTTGACCACCGGAGAATCTTCTCTTTTCGTCGATGTCTCTGTTCGTCGGCGTTTCTCTTCGTCTTCGTTGAGGTTTGGATCTTAACAAAATTGAGCAAAATTAGGATCGATAAATCGCGATGGTGAGAGATTTGAGTTCGTCGGAGATGGAGAATCGCAAGACCTCATCGATGACGACGTTGGAAGAGTTGTCAAAATTTTGATGAGACTGATTTCGTCACAATCAGAGCCGGAGAATCGGAAATCACCTCCGGTTACTTTGGAATCATTATCGACATTACTCACGACTCCGATTTCTTCTCAAAGCAAGTTCCAAAAACAATAGAAAGAGAGATCCATGACTTTCGATGAGAAGTTAGATGCGAAGTTTGTTTTGATTATGGCGTATTTGAAGAAGATCAAAGCTTATGGTGTACGAGAAGTGACAAAGACGACTCACGAGGAAGAATCTTGTTGTGCAATGGTGGAGATAACCATATCACCGATTCAAGATGAAACCTCTAAATTGAGTGTATATATGGACTCACCTGAACCGATTCAAGGGTTGGCATTGAAGTTGTTATCTGAAGTTGTGAGGAGCAATCAGTTTGAGTTGCAATCTCATCTTGCAAATGTCACTTGGACTCTTTGACACAATGTCCATGAGTAGACCCTTGTTACATCTTGCTTTCGCTGAATATATGTCTTGAATTGCCTTCCTTTGAACCCTTCTCAACAAGGATGCTATTTGATTACATTTACACACGAGTAAGAACTACGAAACTGGTCCAATTTCTTTGTCAATTTGGTTGCTTGGATCATGTTTTTGAAATAATACTTGTTCTCTAGTTGTTTTGTTCTTGCTTTAGCTTTATATGTTTTGAATTACTTTCATTTGAACCCATTTCAACAAGGAAGCTATTTGATTAGTTTTACATTCGAGTCTCTGGTTTGATTTCCTTTGAACTCAAGATTTCTGATATAATGTATATGTGTTCACGTGTGCAGATGGGATCAGAATCGTGTGGGAGAATCTGGATATAAACAGGTACGAGCTAAAGAACAACACGAGTGGAGAAATAGTTGTGAAACACTTTGGGAAAGATCAAGAGATTGATCAAAGCAACTTCCATGATGATGAGACCACCGCAGAGCTAGAAGTCCAGGACAAGATGCCACTGCTTGAATGGTTTGCAAACGAGTACAAACGTTTTGGTTGTACTCTTGAATTTGTTACTAACAAATCCTAAGAAGGGTCACCGTTTTGCAGAGGTTCTAGTGGTATTGGTGGTATGCTTGTTACTAGCTTGACATGAGGACGTTTGATGAGTTATCAGATGGTGAAGTTTATGAAGATGATGATTAGAGTGGAAAAATCTTTTGATGCTGCTTTCTGATCGAGATACAGTGGGGGGAAATGTGGCATAAGAAGGTACTTGGTGTGTACTTATCAGGATGTTTTTGTCAATTTTTAGTTTGTCCAGAGAATTGCAATGTATTGAGTCTGCAATGGTGATGAATATTGTTTTGAATACTAAACTTTTTTTACCTTTCACAATCAAATATGAGTTTCAACTTATATCACAATTAATCCCTCTTGAGTGTCACCATTATTTCCTCAAAAACTACAAAAATCAAATCAAGTGTCAAAGATTAAACTACTACTAAAAATAATACTACTTTCATTCAAATAACACTTATATTAGGTCATGGATATTCATGCTCTTATTAGTCGGGTCCATACATTATTTAAACGTTTTATATAAAGTACTCGATCGAATTTCAAAGCCCATTACCAAAATATCCGATCCGAACCCGATCGGATATCCGAGTGTCGAACCCTACTGATACACATGCAAAAATGATAAGATTCTGGATATTAATTTTGTAAAAATACTAAAATACACAGTTCAAAGAATGTATAGCATTTTTATAATGTTTCAAGAAATGAAAAATTGTTAGATGAGTTGTATAATATTACTGATTTAAAAAAAAAAACAAATTAAAAGATGTTGGATTTTGTAAGAAATCGGACAAAATTAGTTTTTCCGCGTCCGAAATACTAGCTCGTAATATGAAAGCAAAGACAGGGGTATTCTCGGTATATAATGTGTCTGAAATTCAACGTCTAGTTATGATGCTGTCATTTTTAATTAAAGTAAAAAAAAAAAAAAATCTCCAGACAAATTCCCAAAGGTGGAGGAGGTAAGGGGAGAGGGAAGCACGAAACAAACAAAGGCAATACCAAAACAAATTAGAGAGGAGAAAAAATCTTTACAATAATCAGAAAATTTTCGAATCGGAGACGCGTTTATTTTTCTGCGCATTGAATCTCGAAGCATTTTCGTATTTCTCGCATTGTCGGTGTTGTTTGTTGTCGTGTCGGTGTTTTTTTTGAGGTTTTGGTTATAAGAAGTTCAATGTTGTTTTGATCTTCTTCAACTAGATCCAGAGGAAGAATCAGAACATTGAGTTTCTTATCCGTGTAACATTATGGTAATGGTTTTTGATGTTTTGATTGCATTCGTTTTGTTTACGATGAAGAATAATGAAGAGAGGTTTATGTTTTTTTTTGCGTTATTGTTTCGTTTGATTGAATCTGAGTTTTGACTTTGAAGCAATCATAGATTTTGAGTTTAGCGATTTCAAGCTTTGAAATGTTCTTACGTTTCGTAACAGAGTTATTGTACGTCAGAGATTTGACTTCCATTGAGTTTGGTGCTTAGTTCTTAACTTGTCTGATTTTTCATTAGCTAGTAGTGGTTGCAAAAATACGTTCAATGTATAGACACATTTTGGTGCAGTTTATGGTTACATTGAATCAACAGTTTTTTTTTTTTTTTGAAGCTAATTGAAAGTTGGTTGATTGTATATACGCCACACACATGCTTTTAATATAGGATTTAATATGGCCAAATACATTTATGGAGTATTTTGGCAAGGTGATATAGGAAAGTTGTTGGTGTTTATTGATAGATGTAATCGTGTAACGTCTTGGGAAGCTTTGATTTTGTTGCAATGTAATTTTGGACTTAACCAGTTCTTGTGTACATTTCTGTTATGGAGAAACTATGCGATTTTTGACAACAGTTGTTTTCTGCAGGTGGCTACCTTCAGTCCTGCAGTTGGGTCACATGTGTGGGTGGAGGACCCTGATGAAGCGTGGCTAGATGGTGAAGTAGCAGAGATTAATGGTGATCAAATCAAAGTTCTCTGCACTTCAGGGAAACAAGTATGTGCTTTATTATCCTGATGTTTTAACTTAGAGGGCTTTTTAGATGTTTCATTGTGTGTGTTTGCCTTTGGAAGCTTGAGAAGCTTTTACGAAAACCGTTGTTTTTTTTTATTGAACACATAGGTCACTGTTAAAGCTTCAAATATATATCCAAAAGATGTCGAAGCGCCAGCATCTGGGGTGGAGGATATGACAAGGCTGGCTTATTTACATGAGCCTGGAGTTCTTCAGAATTTGCAATCAAGATATGATATAAATGAGATTTATGTGAGTAAATTCATTGAGTACATGTACTCTAGATGTGTATAATGCTCGATTGATAAGCTATTGCATCTCTTTGTTAGACTGAATCCGCGTTTACTTTCAGACATACACGGGAAGCATACTGATCGCTGTTAATCCGTTTAGAAGACTTCCACATCTTTATAGTAGCCATATGATGGCTGAATATAAAGGTGCTTCCCTCGGTGAGCTAAGTCCACATCCTTTCGCCGTTGCAGATGCTGCATATAGGTAATTTGGCACATATGGTCGAACAAAGTTTTGCTTCCTCTGTTGTTATTTTTATGTAAATGGTATCTTTGCTTGGTTTGTTTTATTGCAGACAGATGATTAATGAAGGAGTAAGTCAATCTATCCTAGTTAGTGGTGAAAGTGGTGCTGGTAAAACTGAGAGCACAAAGTTGCTTATGAGATATCTTGCCTACATGGGAGGAAAGTTAAACGCATCCGAGGAAAGGAGTGTTGAGCAGAAAGTGTTAGAGGTGAAAAGATAGTTATTAATCTCTGTTTTTCGTGTTTCCATATATTTAGAGATATGGTCAGATTTTCATCTTATCAGTAATCAGAGAATTTAAGAGTTAATATATCATTAGAAACTGGAGTAAACAATTACACCGAAACTTCAGAAAAGTGATTCTAGTAGGCTAGATTGACATGTGCTACTATATATGCTTTGATCTGTTTCTTACTGCTTCTTATATTTGATGGTTCTTACAGTCGAATCCAGTTTTAGAAGCATTTGGTAACGCAAAGACGGTTAGGAACAATAATTCCAGGTATAGAGGTTTCCTCGTACTTCTCTTCGCGGTCTTTCAATTATACATAAGTGTTTTTCTGTGTGTGAAAGGTTTTAAGTTCTTTATTTGTGTATCTTATAGTCGATTTGGTAAGTTCGTGGAGATTCAGTTTGACCAATCAGGGAGGATATCTGGAGCTGCTATAAGAACTTATTTGTTGGAAAGATCGCGAGTTTGCCAGGTGTCTGATCCTGAAAGAAACTATCATTGTTTCTACATGATTTGTGCTGCACCAGAAGAAGTGAGTTTCAAATCATAATCAAGATTTTGAAATAACCAATGAAGTAGCTGCTGCTTACTAATGTCATATCTTTTCTAATTTCAGGATGTTAAGAAGTTCAAGCTTGGTGATGCGAAGACATACCATTATCTCAATCAATCTAAGTGTATACAATTGGATGGCATGGATGACGCGGAGGAATATCATGCAACGAGAAAGGCTATGGATGTTGTTGGGATCAGTTCTGAAGAGCAGGTAACTCCATTAGTTGAATCTTGCGAAATCTGAATCGTTACCAACTTCTTAACATTTCCGGTATGTCTCCAGGATGCAATTTTCCGTGTCGTGGCTTCCATTTTGCATTTGGGGAATATTGATTTTGCTAAAGGAACAGAGATTGATTCATCAGTCCCCAAAGATGAAAAGTCCTGGTTTCATTTGAAAACCGCTGCTGAGCTTCTCGAGTAAATGGCTCGACTTATAGACTGAAGTTGGTTGCTTCTATATATGTGACTGAAGTGAGTTTCCTTATTCACATAATCTTGTTTTTTTGCAGGTGTGATGAAAAGTCACTTGAGGATTCTCTATGCAAGCGTATTATGGCAACTCGAGATGAAACCATCACAAAAACTCTCGATCCAGAAGCCGCTCTTCTTAGCAGAGATGCATTGGCTAAAATCATGTACTCACGGTTGTTTGACTGGTGAGTTTCTCTGTTCTTACTTGACAAAGATATTCTCAGTTGCTACATCTCTTCATTTGGAGTAATAAGTTTGAATTGTATTTACTAATTAGTTTCTTCGTCTATGCAGGCTCGTTGAGAAGATTAATACTTCAATTGGTCAAGATCCTGACTCAAAGTACTTGATTGGTGTTCTTGATATTTATGGATTCGAGAGTTTCAAGACAAACAGGTGCTTAACCGGTATGCTTGTTGTTTTCAGATTGAATAGATGTGTTTCTATACAATAAAATAACAAGTCTAAATGATAGTTTTGACTTAACATGAATTATCAGTTTGCCTCATGTGGTTGCTTTTATATAGTGTTTTATATTGATATATGAATACATGATCAAATTCATCGCCAAGGCAGTGCTGTCTCTAACCTGGACGGCTGAGAATATTCTATTTCCTTTTGTTGTTGAGCTTCTGAGGTTACCCTGTTAAATGTTATTCATGAAGGAGTATTGTTAGACATAATATAAAAAGAATTCATGACTACATTGGGTTCTACTTTCTCATAATTATTTGGCCTATTGCTTACTGTTTCTAGTATCTTTGCAGTTTTGAGCAATTTTGCATCAATTTGACTAATGAAAAACTTCAGCAGCACTTTAATCAGGTTTTGATCAAACAAGCTCTTCAATTTAGACCTTTTAGTTTTTCCATAGTTCTAACTCGTGTAACGCTACACTATGCAGCATGTCTTTAAAATGGAGCAAGAGGAGTATACGAAGGAGGAGATCAACTGGAGTTACATTGAGTTTGTAGACAATCAAGATATTTTGGACCTAATAGAAAAGGTGTCGTGTGATAATTTCGATAAAAAATTGTTCTCTTTAACATTTTCTTAAGATGCTTTTCTCAACCATAGTTGTGATAGTTATCTTTCTTGTCATGTCATGGATATTTTATGGTATGACTCTCATTTCACTAGTTGCTCATTCTTGGTGTTTGTCTTTCTTACCTTCAGAAACCCGGAGGTATTATTGCTCTTCTTGATGAAGCTTGGTGAGTTTGAAACCCAATCTTACATGCATTATCCGTTCTTTTGTTCCGCTTTAGATTACTTTTCCAATCTGGTTTTTAAAAAAGAAAGATTAAGCTGAAGTGAGGCTTTCGTTTTGCAGCATGTTTCCAAGATCAACACACGAGACATTTGCTCAAAAGCTATACCAGACATACAAAAACCACAAGCGCTTTACCAAGCCGAAAATTGCTCGCAATGACTTCACAATTTGTCATTATGCTGGTGATGTGAGCATCTCTTGCTTATCCGCTGTGTTCATTTGTTCACATGATTGTGAAAATATATGCAAAAAATTCGGTAATTGGTTTGTTAAATATCTTGTTTAACAACCATGAGGGTATTGTTCCAGGTCACTTATCAAACAGAGTTTTTCCTAGACAAGAACAAGGATTATGTTATTGCTGAGCATCAAGCGTTGCTAAATGCTTCTACGTGTCCCTTTGTTGCAAATTTGTTCCCACCATTATCTGACGCTTCCAAACAATCAAAATTCTCCTCTATCGGTACCCGTTTCAAGGTGAGTCTGATTCTGGTCTCCACTCTCAGCTTATCATGTTTTTAATCTGTTTTTAAAGGTTACAGATTTCATGTTTATGCTTCTTTGCAGCAACAATTGGTATCATTGCTTGAGATTCTCAACACAACGGAGCCACATTATATTCGATGTATAAAGCCTAATAATCTTCTGAAGCCTGGAATCTTTGAGAACCAAAATGTTCTACAGCAACTACGTTGTGGGGTGCGAATGACATCTAGTTTCAGTTAAATAATCAAGCTTCTCGTTACAATTATTAATTCCAGAAGCATGATGACTTCTTTGGTGTTTTTCTAACCTCAGGGAGTTATGGAGGCAATCCGGATTAGTTGTGCTGGTTATCCTACTAGGAAGCACTTCGACGAGTTCTTGAACAGATTCAGTATCCTTGCTCCACAAGTGTTGGAAAAGAAGTAGGATGTCTCTTGCTCTCCGGATATTCCTTCGATGCGAGGTTATTTTCAGTGACTTATCTTACTAAACTCCTTTTTTTTTATTAGTGTTGATGGACCAGCTGCTTGCAAGAAACTTCTTGATAAGTCGGGACTCGAAGGATATCAGGTAATTTCTTTGATCACCGAAATATTATCTGTCGGTTTCAGGCTGCTTCTGTGAGGAGTTAGCTGAGATTGGAAATGTTTACTTTTGTAGATTGGTAAGACAAAAGTTTTCCTTAGGGCTGGACAAATGGCAGACTTGGATACTCGAAGAACTGAAATCTTGGGAAGATCGGCGAGCATTATCCAAAGAAAAGTACGGTCATATCTCGCACAGAAAACTTTTCTCCAACTACGTAGTTCTGCTACACAAATCCAGGCAGTTTGCAGAGGTATTGAACAACTTGCGGAATCACTGTAGATTGGCTTCTTGTTTGCCTTTGTTTTTTAATCTTCTTCGGGAACTAACTTGCAAACAAATGTGTCACTGTTTTTTCAGGTTATCTTGGTAGAAGTATATACGAAAACATGCGTAGGGAAGCTGCTGCTTTGAAAATCCAGAGAGACTTGCGTATGTTTTTGGCTAGGAAAGATTACACTGAGATGTTTGCTGCTACTGTTTCAATTCAAGCGGGTATGCGTGGTATGGTTTCTCGAAAGGAATTGTCTTTCAGAAGGCAGACTAAAGCTGCGACAATAATACAAGTATGATATTTTCTTTTTAAACTACTGAAGTATGGGGCAATCAAATTTGACTGCCCATTGAATAATGATTTTTATCTGTGTGGCAATTCTAATCGTGATAGCGCTCCTTTTACATTACAGACGCGGTGTCGTGTATTCTTGGCTCGGCTGCATTACAGAAAACTAAAGAAAGCGGCCATCACAACACAATGTGCATGGAGAGGAAAAGTGGCGCGTAAAGAACTCAAAAATCTTAAGATGGTGAGATGTAGTTTCTTTCTCTTTTTTTATCGTCCTAGTACTTCACCAAATGACCTATCTTCTGAAGTTGACTTCTTAAGGTATTGTTTTGCAAGAAATTAACACAGTTTCTGTAATTAACTCGACAAACAGGCTGCTCGAGAAACAGGAGCTCTCCAAGAAGCCAAAAACAAGCTAGAGAAGCAAGTTGAGGAACTGACATGGAGGTTACAGTTAGAGAAACGAATGAGGGTGAGCTTTTTCTTTCCTCGTCAAATCGACCTATGGTTTCCCGTATGTTTCCTGCATCTAATCAAAATTGCTAAGAGTCTTCATTTTCAATGATGCAGACTGACCTGGAAGAGGCCAAGAAACAAGAAAATGCTAAGTATGAGTCTTCTTTAGAGGAAATCCAAAATAAGTTCAAAGAAACTGAGGCATTGCTTATTAAAGAGCGTGAAGCTGCCAAGGAAGTTTCCGAGGTGCTCCCTATAATTAAAGAGGTCCCTGTAGTTGACCAAGAAATGATGGAGAAGCTCACAAATGAAAATGAAAAGCTGAAGGTAGGTCTCAATTCTTCTTCTCTAGCTTACGATATTTGACAGATCCATAAAAATGCGCAGTAATACTATTTACAGAAACTTTCCACCTAATAAAAAACTCTACTGATTAGTGTTGCTTTTCTCTATATTGTTTGTCTTATGAAGGGAATGGTGAGCTCGCTGGAAACAAAGATAGATGAGACAGCAAAAGAACTTCAGGAAACAGCCAGGATTAGTCAGGATAGACTAAAGCAAGCGTTAGAGGCAGAATCTAAAGTAGCGAAGTTAAAGACTGCGATGCAGAGGTACCGTTTGCAAGAATCTAACAATTACACTGACAGTAATATATGCAACTTTGCTTGTTTAAGCAATCGGATGATGTTTGGTTTGCAGGCTTGAAGAGAAGATTTCAGAAATGGAAGCTGAGAAACAAATTATGCGTCAGCAAACAATCTTAAACCCTCCTGTGAGATCTGCACCAGGACACCCCTCTACTACAAATATTAAAGTGAGAATGTTGCTCGTAGCATATTCTTTTGGGGTACCTTCTACTTTTGCTTGATGTTATACTTTTTGCTAATCTTTGTTTTCAGAATGAAAATGGCCTCCATACAATCGTGGAAACCCAGATCAATGAAGCTGAGCTCGATGGAAATGCTGGGAAATCTGCTGCAGAACGTCAACTTGTACGGTCTAATCACTTTGTACTATATATGCAAACAGTTCAACAAGTAACTGTGTTAACCTGATTTTCTCTGCTGCTGCAGGAGAATCTTGATACTCTCATCAACTGTGTTAAGGAAAACATCGGTTTTAGTAATGGGAAACCTATTGCTGCATTTACAATATACAAGTGTCTTCTTCACTGGAAGTGCTTTGAATCTGAGAAGACTAGTGCGTTTGATCGTCTTATTGAGATGATTGGTTCCGCGATTGAGGTAAATTGAAATGCATTTCTTGGCATTATGAAGATACTGATATGTCCTAAAATGAGAATTCTTCTGTATGTCTTAACAACTTTTTGTATTCTATCTCACACGTATGCATGAGTTAGTATGTCATCTGCTTGAGATAGGATTCAACTAACCATTGCATTTTAATTTGACACTATTTCTATGATGTTGTATCTTTTCAGAAAGAAGATGACAATGGTCATTTGGCGTATTGGTTGACAAACACATCAGCACTACTGTTCTTACTTCAAAAAAGTCTTAAAACTGGTGGCGCTGGAGTAACGGCAAGCAAGAAGCCACCAACAACTTCCTTGTTTGGAAGGATGGCCTTGGTATATTAACTTCTGTGCTAGTACGGCTTTTTGACGGATCTTTAACTTTCATTGTCAAGACTGTTAACTCTCCTTTCTCATATTGTTTGTCCAGAGCTTCCGCTCGTCACCAAATCTTGCTGCTGCGGCTGAAGCTGCTGCTCTTGCAGTGATCCGCCCAGTGGAGGCAAAGTACCCAGCGCTCCTTTTCAAACAACAGCTTGCAGCATATGTGGAGAAAATATTTGGAATGATTAGGGATAACTTGAAGAAAGAACTCTCGGCTTTAATATCTCTATGCATTCAGGTCTCATTGACTTCTCCCATTCACAGCTATATTATTTTCCTAATGCTGTGACAACTTGCTTGTTGTTTTGCATTTTAATGATAAATATGTTTTCTATTATAACAAGTTTTGTTCCGTCCGAACAATGAACTTCAGGCACCGAGAATTACAAAAGGAGGGGCGCAAAGAGCTGGTAGGACTCCTGGAAAAGATTCACCTGCTATTCACTGGCAGAGCATTATTGATGGTCTCAACTCGCTTCTTGCCATATTGAAAGACAATTATGTAAGGAAATAGTACAAACTTCCATGACATTGATCTGTTTTCAACTCCTCAAATTTTTTATATATGTTTCATGTACAGGTTCCTTTGGTACTCATCCAGAAGATACATACTCAAACTTTCTCGTACATCAATGTGCAACTGTTTAACAGGTAGATAATAAAATTACATCTAATGGTCTCTACGCACTTTATTATTGACACTCTTCATGGTACAAGTGACCATTGTCACTAGTTATTTGACTCGATTGTTTCCTTAACATCTTATAGCCTGCTCTTGCGTAAAGAGTGCTGTACATTCAGCAACGGAGAGTTTGTAAAGTCCGGGCTTGCAGAGCTAGAGTTGTGGTGCGGCCAAGTCAATGAAGTAAATTTCTACCTCGCGGTTTTATTACGAAAGAAACTTTCTTTCGGCTCAGTTGATCATTTAGTTTTCTTCTTTGATTTTGCAGTATGCTGGACCATCTTGGGATGAACTAAAACACATCAGACAAGCTGTTGGGTTCCTGGTACGTTTTTCTTTCGTTACACACCAAATATTAACTTCTAAAATTCTTGTTTCCATAAACTTTCGTCTTCGGATCTTTAAACTCTTTTGTTTTCCCTTAATCCATACTAATACAACTTTCATCTCCTTGTTACCCTTCAGGTTATCCACCAGAAGTACCGAGTATCATACGATGATATAGTACATGATCTTTGCCCGGTAAAGCATCTTTTTAGTATCTCAAAACACATTTTGAGGATATTTTACTGGCTTAGACTCTTTACTAATCACTTTCTTTGTTTGTTCAGATCCTCAGTGTCCAACAACTTTACCGGATATGCACATTATACTGGGACGACTGCTATAACACCCGAAGTGTTTCTCAAGAGGTAATATCGAGCATGCGTGCTCTCATGACCGAGGAATCCAACGATGCAGACAGCAATTCCTTCTTGTTGGATGATAATTCCAGGTAACTCTCTTGCTCGATATTCAAGCATACGGTTTATCAATCATCCCTGATCATTAATATCAAGAAAGCATTACATTACACTTGCATATACAGATAATGTAGTGTAGGATTTGGGAATACAAGTGAAACTAAAACCGGTTTATCGTTATCTTTTCTTGCAGTATTCCCTTCTCAATAGACGAAATATCGAGTTCAATGCACGAAAAGGACTTTGCGAATGTAAAACTGGCGAAACAGCTTCTTGAAAATCCAGACTTCGTTTTCTTGCACTAGTTTCTTGGAATTGAGAAGCTCTTCCTCGGTTTTTTTAGTCTGAGGTGGAGAAGAACAAAAAGGAAAGAAGATGGGAACAAAGTGTAAATTTTCATTTGTTGTGGGGTTGTTTCTTACAAAACCTCTGTAATTTTCTCACCAATTCATTCATTTATTATTTTGACCCCATTACAAAGTTTTCTCCATTTTTACACCCAAGAATCAAAGATTATATGTTTACTTGTATACATCTTTTTGTTTATTTCACTGACCAACCTCAAGTTTTAAATGATAAGTTCCTGTTTTGTTGTAATTAATTAATTTTATAAATTTTGCCTCTACTTTTTTCAGTAATTTACAATTAACACTATTTGTAATTTTATTCTAGAATATTTATAAAAAAATATATTTAAAAGTCTATATGGCTAAAAATTTATTGTTATGGTGCTAATATATGGTGAAAACGTTCTTTTTTTGTCATCATGATAAGTTCTTCTTTTGTTGTAAATAATTAATTTTATAAAATTTGCATCTACCTTTTTAATTTTCAGTAATGTATAATTAACATTTCATTAGATAATTTTATTGTACAATATCTTATTATAAATTTACATTGTTAAAAGCAATTAAATATTTTGTAAAACTTAATAATGAAAAAAAAAAAATTATATTTTAGAGAAAAATAGAAAAAGGGTTACGAAAGCCAACCCTTGAGATAAAAACCTTAGAGCACCTTCTTCTTCATCTTTACCTGCGCCGCTTTCTCACTCTTGTTCATCTCTCAAGCGAGCTTCTCCGATTTGCCCCCAATCGTTCTTCTTACGCATCTCTCAGGTTTGTTTCGATCTTCTACGGAGAAATCAATCGCTCTTCTGCTGTAGAAACTTCACCTAGATTAGTCGCGGGGTCTAATTCTAGGGTTTTTAGATTGAATTTGATGATGTTTAGGTTACGGAATCTAGGTTATGGAATCTTTGATTCGAGTTGATTTAGCTGACCTATAAACCCTAATTTTATTGGTAGACTTGTCTTGTGGTATTGAGTAGTTGTTTCTCGTTGAGAAATTACTGATTGATTCATGTTTCAAGCAGGAAAAGAATCTTGAATTTGTGATAATGTCTCGAAACAAGGGTTTAGCTGAGCAAGATCTTAGTAAATTGGATGTATCTGTGCTACATCCTTTGTCTCCTGAGGTTATTTCTCGTCAGGCAACTATTAATATAGGTAATTTTTGCTGCATACACTAAGCTTTTAGTATTGATGTCAAAGAAGCTATCTGTGTATAGAATCTAAAGATGATAGTGTTGTTGTATCTCAGGAACCATTGGACATGTCGCTCACGGAAAGTCTACTGTTGTGAAAGCTATTTCTGGTGTGCAGGTAATTGAGTTTTCTCTTTTTCACAGTAGTTTGAATCTGTGCTATATTCTGTTACTAAAGGCTCTTCTAGCTTACGGTAGTTGATGAATTGGAGAGGGTGTATTCACATGTATCGTTTGTTTGATATCCTACTCTTGTGCAGACTGTCCGTTTCAAGAATGAATTGGAACGTAATATTACCATTAAGCTTGGATATGCCAATGCCAAGATTTACAAGTGTGAGGATGAGAAATGTCCTAGACCAATGTGTTACAAGTGAGTTTTTGCTTGCAATTAGTCACAATCTTTTCTAGTCTAAGTTTGTGTTGGAGTCTAACAACTTATCTGTTATTTTCAGGGCCTATGGAAGTGGAAAGGAAGATAACCCAAACTGTGATGTCCCTGGATTTGAGAACACCAAGATGAAACTATTGAGGCATGTGTCATTCGTAGATTGCCCGGTATGATGCGTTTTATGGTTCATTTTGTTCTTGATAATGTACTGTTGTCGAATAATCTTATAAGCATTGCCGATATCAATTCTATGATATACTTTGTTCTTTTTGATGAACTTCTTGTTCTAATCTTCAGGGACACGATATTCTCATGGCGACAATGCTTAACGGAGCAGCCATCATGGATGGTGCACTACTTCTAATCGCTGCAAATGAGACCTGTCCGCAACCACAAACATCTGAGCATCTTGCTGCTGTTGAGATTATGCGCCTTCAGCATATCATTATCCTTCAGAACAAGATTGATCTTATTCAAGAGAACGTTGCCATTAATCAGCACGAGGCAATTCAGAAATTTATAATGGTTTGATTTTCTTATCTCTGAAGAGTCTGTTGCATTCTCATTTCATCAGTTGGTTAAGCTAAGAATAGGAATTGGGGAACTTGGTTCTCAAATTTCTTCACACCCTGTTTGCAGAACACTGTTGCTGATGGTGCTCCTATCGTCCCCGTCTCAGCACAACTGAAGTACAACATCGATGTTGTGTGTGAGTACATTGTTAAGAAGATCCCAATCCCTGAGAGGAATTTTATTTCACCGCCAAATATGATAGTGATTCGGTCCTTTGATGTCAACAAACCTGGGTTTGAGGTCGATGAGATTAAAGGTGGAGTTGCAGGTGGAAGTATCCTCAGGGTATCTCTCTCTCTCTTTATCTCTTCATACAACTTGCATGTGTTTGCATATATTGTCTTCTGTGGTCTTAGTTCCACTATCATCCATATAAAGTGTCATTACTTGGTCTAACAAAAACAGAATAGTGTCTTGAACTACATCAAGTTTTATATAGTTTAAATATCATTAACAAAGATAAGAGCATAACATATCTCATTCAGCATTTGATTGGTGTCTCTAACTACATTTTGATTGTAGGGTGTTTTGAAAGTCAACCAATTAATCGAAGTCCGACCTGGTATCGTTGTTAAAGATGAGCGTGGCAACTCAAAATGCACTCCAATATACTCCCGCATCATTTCGCTGTACGCAGAACAGAACGAGCTTCAGTATGCTGTTCCTGGAGGTCTAATAGGAGTTGGAACAACAATGGACCCGACACTTACTCGCGCTGATCGACTAGTTGGTCAAGTCCTTGGTGAAATCGGTTCCCTCCCTGATGTCTTTATCGAACTCGAGGTATAAACAACAACTCAGGACAGTCCAAAAGGGTCTCTTTGTTTTTCTCCTTTAGTAGTTAGTTAATTCAATTCTGTTGTGTGAAAAATCTTTAGGTGAACTTCTTTCTTCTACGTCGATTGTTGGGAGTGAGAACAAAGGGATCAGAGAAACAAGGGAAAGTGTCAAAGCTAACAAAAGGAGAGATTCTGATGCTCAACATCGGTTCTATGTCGACTGGTGCTAAAGTTGTCGGAGTTAAGAACGATCTGGCTAAACTGCAACTGACCGCACCGGTTTGCACGAGCAAAGGAGAGAAAGTGGCACTAAGCAGGCGTGTGGAAAAGCATTGGCGTTTAATCGGTTGGGGTCAGATTCAAGCTGGAACCACCATTGAAGTTCCTCCTTCACCTTTCTAAGGTCTGTTTTTGTTTCTGCAAAAAAAAATTACATAATCCCTCAAAAGATAATAAAACTCTTTTTTTCGTGTGGGGGGTTTTGGAGAGAACGTCTTCTCTTGTTTGTGATTTTTTCTTCTCTAGATAATTATTGAATTTTTTGGTCTCATGTTTTTATTAATTTGTTCTCTGTTAAATTATACCGTGACCCATTTCATTAACCCTGGCCATAGATTTTTGTTGTCGTGTTTTTACGTTTTCTTTACGTTGATGTACTCGTGTTTAAAAGCGCAAGTAAATGACCTAATCAATCTTAATAGTTAGAAAATGCAACACGTTCGATAAGCGCACTAATATTGATTGTACCAAAACTTGGGAAAATGTTGAACTACAACACGAATTCGTAAGAAAAGTTGTTTTACAATTATTACGAAGTCTAATAATCGACTCCAACTAACAACATAAAAGCTTGCCATTTTTGAGTTTTGTAACCATGCAGTCTAAATAAAACGTTGAGATACAAACATGACGTGTATTCATCCACACCAATAATGGCAACACCGACATTTCCACTAGTCACATGTGAATGTGATTTTCGACTATACTTTTGTCTAATGATAGTATAACCTAAATCTTTTGGAATCATGAATTAGAGAGCATGATCTAACTATCAATTGTGCAATTCTAATATCTAGCAATAAGGATCTTAAGTCAAATGTTCATGTCCCCTACTTATACAAGAAAAGATAATGTTAATAATATGTCTCATTTCCAAAGATCGTTATTTGTCTAACAAATACGAATTGAGTATATGCATGCTGCCTTTGGTAAATAGTACAATGTTTGTCGGTACGACAACTTGTATATGGTTGCACCTCATTTATTCAACACAAAATCAAACTAAAAATGAAGAATATTTCCAAAATGATTCTACAAAAATATACATCTTTGTATTGGGGACCTTGAGGACCAAATTACAACTGTGAAATTCCAAGTTCCAACCCATTGAAAAAGAAACATGATCCAAATCCGATTCTACTACTTATCAAGCTGGCATATTCAGTTTGTTGCTTTCATGTCTTTTTTCACATCCCAATCTCATACGATTATTACATTCTCTCGGATACACGTACATATACAATCCATTTCTATGTTATATATACTAACTTGGGCATTTAGTATACGATGAATTCTAAACAGTATACAAACTAATTGAAAATTGAGCATTTAATATACAAGTAGAGTTTGTGCTTTATAAAGACTATTAATAATGTTTTAAATAACCTATTTTTTAAAAGGGACTTGTTATTTTCAACCAATAGTTAGTAATTATATATCCCAAAGAAGTATCATTATCATCTCAAACATTCCATTAGGTTGTCTTGTAAGTTCGAGTCAGCTCCATCGACCTTCTTTTAACTTAATTATGATGTTGACTCCTTTCTACAACTTGTTCGTTTTCAATACGAGATTTCAAATGGTTCAAAATTCTCTAGAATTTCCGTACAATAATCAATATATATAGTGTTGACAATCCATACGAATTAAAAAAATGCTAAAAGCTTAGTAGAATTTTGTAGATTAGTAGAAAACTCTTAAAAAATGCTACAAGATTAGAGAATTTTGATTCATGACGTTTTTTTTATTTTATTTTTTTATATTTTATGATCTGATTAGGCTAAACAATAATCATTTTGGACTGTGGAAGATTAGGGAAGTCAGATTAACCGATACTAGTATTTCTACCCGTGTTACACACGGGTATATTTTTTGCTTTCATTAATTTCGGTTTTATAAGTAACTATTTTTTTTAAAAAAAAAATTTAAATTGCAGAAATAAATATTAAGCATTTTTCACGTGTCAACACATAATTGGTTATGTGACTTGTGATTTAGTAGTTAAGGATTATTGGCAAATATTTTGTTTGTTCTGAAACAATTGAATTCCCTTTCATTTTCATGTTAGGAATGGCCGAGTGGGCATAGCCTTGTGCGATTTACCCAAATTTTGGTCCAAAAATACATTTATGGGTTAAAAAACAAAAATGGATATATATAATTATAATGTCATTAACTCACAAATGGGCCTAAATATTGACTTCTTTATTTGTGGCCTATATTATTCGACCCATTATAACTTTTTGTGGCCCACCATCAAGCATCAAAACCAAACCTTGACTTAATTTATCATTTTTAACTCTTATGAATCGTATCTTAAATGAGTCAAGAAAATGGTTTGATTAAAGCATGTTCCTACCATTGGCCAAAGAACAATGTCTGTGATATTTTTGCATGTTAGAATTTTGCGACTACCCAATCTACTTAGCTTTGACTGGAAATTGAGTTTAATAATCCTTGTTTTGATCGGTCGGTTACCTATAGTCGGTTACAACACTAAGTGTTCATTAACCATACTTAACGGTTCATTATTGTATATTAATATATATATACTTATACGTATTTATTGTATAGTTATTCTCGTAACAATTTTTTTAAATCGGAATTTCAGGTGGTCTCATGTGTTTTCTGCTTCCCTCAGAAAATAGGAATTTTTTAAACTAACGTGGCTAATTTATTTCTGGTGGAGTATTAATTAACCAACCGTTGACATAAAAAAACCAACTAACTAACGTTACAACTCAATCCTAAAAATAATAATTAATTAGTCCTTAACCAAATCAATCAATTCAAAAACGATTCAAAATAAGCAGCAATTGTTTTTTTGTGGATAGAACTTCGTGATTTTTTGCTCAGTAAGCATTTTAGTCAAATATTTTGTCATGTTTCCGTGGATTATGATTCATTCGCCAACTAAACTATTAATCGAATGATTGTGAGATACGTATATTATGTTAGATACGTATACAAAAACTAAGAAATACCAAAAAAAGAGAGTCATATTATGTTAGATACGTATACAAAAACTAAGAAATTATTAACAATATATATATAAATAAATAAAAATGCTGTAATGACGATTTCATAGTAAGACAATCGAATTAACTTTTATACATTGTATTTTGTAAATTACTGACTTGCTCGAAAATGTATGAAATGGTCATCAATTACCTAAAATTCGGATACAAATACGTATATATATGCGTAGGTATTGATTTGTAAATACATGCATAATTTATACAAGTTTGACTTTGTAGTTGAGGAATCAGAGTAATGGTTAAGGCAAAATTTATGATAGATCACGTCACATGCAATCATGCATTAACCTAGACTTCCTACATTATTATTTAAATATGACTCAAACTCTATTTTACATGAAATTTGATAATCTTACAATATCATATAGAGACTATAGAGTAAGCAAAGCACTTGTGAGCTCGATCAAATGTAAAACAAACACTGTGTCGCAAATATGTATCAGATAACAGGCCCTTGCACAGAATGAAGTAATTAACAATTTATATACGTGTTTACTTTGCAAAACACATATACATGCTTTTTATTTAATATATTTTTCGGGGTTTAATGCATCAATATCACTAGTGGGATTATTTTGTAGATACAACGGCAAACGTATATAGAAAGCAATAATCATCACATCGTTCAAAATTCATACAAAAAATCATACCGTTCAAAATACAATGGTTTTTGATTCTATTCATTTTAGACGATTTTTATTTAAATGGATAGTTAGTTTGGATTTAATGGAGCTATGATATTATGCATTTGGAGATCATCATGAATTTATTTTTAAACCACTAGAGTTAACCAATAACTTATATTTTATTGTTATTATCTATGACATTTTTTCAAAATGAGATTCCTAATGATTAATAAGATCAGAACAATTATAATGTGATCAACTTTTGGGTAGGAGCCATCAGCTATGTAACATATATAAATATATAATACGTCCTTGTTGCAACTTTGATAAAATCCACCATGATTATACAATTATACAATAATTAATATAGGTTTTATATATAAATAAAGAGAAAACTAAGAGTGACAATTTTTCACCAATATCAATACAAAAGCCTGTTGGGGTATCTACGGGGTCCCTTTCTGAGAGAAGATCACTGAACCTAACCGAAAACTTAAGATGAATAATTTACAAAGACATTATGATAGTACTCTTCTGCTTTAAAAATAAATTATGCAACATTATACAAAGGCTCGTGTCATATATACTATATTTGACGTACCACCAACCTCAAATCCTGATGGATAAATTGCTTTCATAATTATAATTGCCTTCCAACTCTCTTTTTTGTAAATATTATTGGAAAAATGCTGGCATATATAGTTAAATTCTCCACTATTTCGAATTTAGGTATACTTTTTATTTTATAATAATCTCATAAGTTACATCTACTTGATTCCATATTCTCGAACCTCGCTAGCTTCCAAACAAAATAGCTATACTAATAATCAAATAGTTTTAAAATATATAACAACAATAATACAACTTTTAAACAAAAAAATACGACATGAACTTTACGCAATCTACTAATAATTTTAAGAACTTATACACAATGTAAACGCGGACAATATAACTTACATTACGACAGAGAGAACAATATATAGACTTATCGAAACCCTAATAATTCAGCCTAATCGTATAAAGATAAGATATTTACTTTTCGATCTAAATCCATTTTTCTTAATTTCATATATATATATGAATCCATGCTGTAAATCGATCCAAGTGAATTATGCATTTCTTGCGAACATTATCCATATTATTTCTGTACGAATGCGACAATATGAATACACATTACAAAAAAACTTAGGTAGATATATGGACGATTTTTTTTATAGATTTTTTAAAAAACTTTATAACAAGATCTGTCTCTAATTCAATAATTGTGAACCCATTAGTATATTTGTGAGAAAAAATTAATCACTAAATCAAGGCTAGATATATATAAGTTTACTAACTTTAGTTGATACAAGGATTTTGAATGTGATAATTGTATTTTTAGTCGTTGTTGTAGTGTATACAATACAGTCATACAGACGTGGATACATAATAGAACAGCAACAAATCGCATGCAGGTGCGTGTCCACTCAAAATTTAAATTATGATGTTGTTAAGTACTTAAATATACTTATGTAGATATTTTGGAATGAACAAAAATGAAATGAAATTCTAAAACCTTTTGAATATTTTACCATATGGGAAAACAGATTCATGCACATGTCTATGTCATTTCCCCATGAATACTTTTTCATCTTCTCTAATTTAATTTAAAGTGAGTGGATTACATCCATGCATGCATATATACTTGTACTTCCCAAAATATAAAATGTATCACGAAATTTTAGGAATTCTACGAGTTTCTAGAAGACTAAAACCTAGGTACGTAAAGGATACATTTGGTATTATATACGCCTATTTTATTAACAAATAAGTATCTATTTATATGATGAAAATAGTAACATTGCATTTGAGGAAACGAGTGCGAAAGTATTTATTTTTATAGTTTTGCGAACAAATGTCTTCAAACTAATTTAGTGTATTACCTGGAAGTGCCACTTTCTTAATAGCATCCACTTAGTATATAATTAATTGGAAAAGTATAAACCTCCAACTATTCCCTTTGAAAAAACCTTTATACAAAAGAAAACTATTCCCTTTGGAGATAGAATAATGTTAATCATGCAAAGGTTCAAGGAAACTAATATAAATCTTGAAATTACCTAAAGGGGCAAGAAAACAAAAGATAAACTATAAATAGAGAATCGCAATAATTTAACTAATTCTAAAATTAAGAAAGTTGCAAATTGATTTGATGTGGTTAGGTAGTCGGCGAAGGAGTTCAAAAGTGGGCCAAAATTGGAGCTATTCTTGACTCATCATCTTCTCCACGTGGTAGAGTATTTGTCAGCATGATGTGCAACGTGGATTTATATGACCAATGATTGAATTAACTTGGGAGATATTTCTCTTTAAATAATCCTAGTAGGTTTAGTAATAATACCAGTGGGATTATTTCTAAGTGGAGATAGTTGGCAAAAACAAAAATAAACGAAACTATCTTGATATTTGTATAGTGGAGAAAATATAGTTTTGTAATTGTAACATTTTTTTAATCTTATAAAAAAACAAACTAATTAAGATAAACGAAGCCATAAAAACAACAAAGTAGCTGTGAAGTTAAAAAAAAACCCAAAAAAAAACAAAGTTGCTGTGACCAAAAAAAGCAAAAACAAAAACAAAGTTGCTCTTTTAAAAAAAAAATTACAACTTTGTTTTTTACAACCTTTTTATTGGTATTTTATAACACCACTAAATCTGAATATTTTTGTAACTTTGCTTATAGCAGCATTTTCTGAAACAAAATTCACACTTTTTTTTTACATATTTGCACTTCGTCGGGTTATACGATGCAATCACCGAACAAATAACATGATCGACATAATAACAAATCTAAATTAATAAACACGAGTAAAGTACCGTATATATATCACACGTACTATTAAAATTCATCGACTTCATTCGCATAAGTATAATCATAATGAAGCTCATGGTTTGGACCAGACGATCAAGTTTTGTATTTATCATTCATTATCATTTGGTCCATTCTCTAATTTATTACCCTGCACATCAATAAATTGAAAATGAAATTTTGTAATAAAACCCGAACGACGGTAATCAAAATTCGTAATCGATAATCAGCATGACAAAGACGTGATGATAAATTAAATTCTATGATCATCACAAACATATATAAAAATATATTTAGAGCATATGGTTAAGGATTACTGTTAGATATATATACTCTAAAACAAAGTCACACAAAAAACTTTGCAATAAAAGAATCGAATATTTCTATTGATCACCAAAAGCCTAAATGATGTTATAAAATATATCGCATTTAAGCAAAGGCATATGACAAAAGTTAGGTCCCTAAATATAATATTGCATTACAAATTATTCACACTAATAAATATGTTTAAAAATGATCAAACCCATAGAACGCGCAAATCACATGCAGTCTCCTCATAACTCCTATAAATACACACACATCTCTTCTCACTCCAAATCCAAACCAATAGATTTCATTTCTCATACAACAAACACAAACAAAAACACTTATTCTACTTCGATCAAAAACAATTCCAAACCATACAAAAAAATGGAGAATATGTTTAGACTAAGGGGAAGTGAAGAGTATTTCTCAGACCGTCGTTGTATATGGGTCAACGGTCCGGTTATCGTAGGAGCCGGTCCGTCCGGTTTAGCAACAGCAGCTTGTCTTAGTGATCAAGGAGTACCATTCGTTGTGGTGGAGAGATCAGATTGCATAGCTTCATTATGGCAAAGAAGAACCTACGATAGGCTCAAGCTTCACTTACCTAAAAAATTCTGTCAATTACCGAAAATGCCCTTCCCTGATCACTACCCTGAATACCCAACAAAACGACAGTTCATCGAGTACCTTGAGTCCTACGCAAACCGGTTCGATATCAAACCGGAGTTCAATAAATCCGTGGAATCTGCTCGGTTTGATCAAACGAGCGGTTTATGGCGAGTTAGGACGACTTCGGCTGGAGAAGAGATGGAATATATTTGCCGGTGGTTGGTGGTTGCGACGGGAGAAAACGCCGAGAGAGTTGTACCGGAGATTGATGGGCTTAAGACCGAGTTTGATGGTGAAGTGATTCACGCTTGTGAGTATAAGTCCGGCGAGAAATACAGAGGAAAGAGAGTTCTTGTTGTTGGATGTGGAAACTCCGGCATGGAAGTCTCTCTTGATCTTGCTAATCACAATGCTATTACTTCCATGGTCGTTCGTAGCTCGGTAAGCAAAATAACAATATCAAAAATTACGGGTTTCGGTCCAGAATTTCCTGGTACTGAATATTGAAACTTTAAGCTAATTATCTTGTTATTGTGTTTTTTTTATTTGACCAGGTGCATGTGTTACCAAGGGAAATTCTTGGAAAATCAACATTTGGAATCTCAATGATGTTGATGAAATGGTTACCTCTATGGCTCGTAGACAAGCTTTTGCTCATCTTATCATGGCTGGTTCTAGGGAGCTTATCAAACTATGGGCTTAAGAGGCCCACTATAGGCCCAATGGAGCTTAAAGGTAAGACCGGAAAGACACCGGTTCTAGACATTGGTGCTCTTGAGAAGATAAAATCCGGCGAAGTAGAAATCGTCCCTGCAATCAAACGATTCTCGCGTTGCCACATGGAGTTAGTAAATGGTCAGAAGCTAGATATCGACGCGGTGGTTCTCGCCACCGGTTATCGTAGTAACGTCCCTTCTTGGCTTCAGGTGAGAAAAACTTCTAAAGATTATCAACACAATGAGACTATGTTTCTTGTGAGACAAGCAAACTAAATTGGTTTGTTATTGCTTTTGGAAAATTAGGAAAGTGAATTTTTTTCGAAGAATGGGTTCCCGAAATCACCATTTCCAAACGCTTGGAAAGGGAAATCGGGTTTATACGCGGCTGGATTCACTAGAAAAGGATTGGCAGGAGCATCAGCAGACGCCGTTAACATCGCTCAAGATATTGGAAATGTGTGGAGAGAAGAGACCAAACGACAAATTATTAGAAGAAATGTAGGTCACCGAAGATGCATATCAGTTGCTTAAGCCTAAAGTTAGGGTATTTTCTTATTATTTATTTGTAAAAAATACAAAGGAACAAACAAATTGTATAATAGAGTAAAGAAAAGCCCCTCTCCTGAAGTCCCAAACAGTATTTGTATGGGCGTTTTGTAAAATTGGGAAGATGTGGTGCTCTCTTTTTTCTTTAAGTGTAAAGTTTAATCAGTTATTATTTTACTCTTCTAATTTATTATTACTGTTTTATTACAAATTATGAGATTTGTTATTACTAAAAAAATACGTTTTAAATTCTAATTAACTAACTCTTATAGATCCCTATTTTTTTTTTTATCTTCGATGGGTATAGCAAACGATTCTACTTACATAATTTAGAAATCCAATTTTAATCTTAACTCTATTAAGTTTGTATAATTATTAATAAATCGTAGTTTTTAGACTTCGAGAGTGAGCTTTACCCTAAATGCATGGTTGAGTGGTTATGACCTTGCAAACTATGAGTTGAGGCAGGGCCGTGCCTTCTTTGTAAATATTAAGGCATTCGCTTTAGGGCCCCGTCTGATATTGCAAAATTTTGGGGCCCCAAATTTTGAAAATTTAATAAATAGTACATATTGTTTATAGTAATTTTAAATTTATAATATTATTCATACTAATTTTAGGTTCCAAATTCTGTTTAACCCTAGTTTTAAGACTATAATTTTTGAAAATTAATAAATGGTATGTATTTTACCTAATAATTTTAAATTGATATCCATATTCATACTAATTTTGGGGTTTAAAATATTTGTTAACCCTAGTTTTGGGGCCCTAATTTTTTTTTTTTGCCTTAGGCCTCTTAACCTCTGGGAACGGGCCTGAGTTGAGGTATAACGGTCGATCACCACCTGGAAGTTGATTGCTTATGTATATGGTTGTTATCAAAGAGCATTTTCTTTAAGGACGTGTTCGAATAGATGTGTATATATAGTAGCACACACGAGTTTAATACAGCTAGCTAACTCACTATTTTGTTTGTTCAATGAGCATGTAGATCTCTGTATTGTGTTGTGTATGTCTGAGTCTATAAGAAATCTTTTTTTTTTGAAGAAAATTTGAACTATAAGAAATCTTGAAAAATACTGTCGTTCATTTTGTATGTTTAACCATGTATTTGAAGTTCGGTGCAACAAGAAAAAATGTTCTCTAGAATTATCAGTGGTTAATGTATTTTGGTCGGAAAAAAAAAGACTTCAAACTTCAAAACTTTATGGTGCAAAAATATCAACAAATCCGTGATTAACGAATGGAATAAGGACCTTCCATAAATAGCAAACTAATTTGCTTTATAGAGGAGTGATTAATTAGTTAATTTGTTTTTGGCAAGGCACTGAAACAAACAGAAATAACAAATCCGTTCGTTGAAAATCATTAACATGCCACTTTAAAACGGAACGGATCATTGTCGCCCAAAGTGTAAAGGCCCATAATCGTCTTTAGAAATTCAAAAATTTATTTGTATACGTGAGAAATCAAATACAACAAAAGTGCTATTTTTTTTTAATGGCTCGTTCGGTTAAATTAAGTGAAAATAGGGCATATAACTAACCAAATCCCTATATTATATCCCCTCTCATTTATTTTAGTTTTAACATCCTAAAATAATTATTTCATTTCTTGAATTTATTGAATTTTTTTTTAAAAAAAATCTTTACATTTAGTTGTACCTGAAAATAGTATTTCCTCATATACATATAATAAAACAAGTGATATTTGTTCACAAAATAGAAAATCTAGTTTTTAGTCTATAAAGAATAGTATGATTCATGCCACTTACAATTTTTTTTTTTTTTAAAAATCTCTTCATTTCCTTTAAAAAAACTCTAGTTATGATATATACTAAAAGAAAATCTACGTTTTTTTTATAAATTAATTATACTTTTACAAATAAGTAGAATAAAAATGTTAATATGAGGTAAATATATTCTATTTATCCAAGTAAAAAAGAGAAATAATGGTTTGAACAAAAACAAAAACATTTACTTCCACCTTTTTTTTTATCAAATAATGGTTTCAACGCTTCATTAGGATCCAGTGTAGAAGCCCATAATCATTTGACTGCTGCTCGTGCTGCTTGAAATCGAAACGAGATAGTCTTTCAATCTCAATAATTCATACTCAGCCTAGTGTACAAATTTCCTGAAAGAATATGCATTGAATGCTTTGTATAGTAATGTTTTTTTATCTTTGCTAAAGCCATAGTCAATAATCTTCAAGCCACTTTCAACTAATTTTTAGAGATTTTTTTCTTTTCCAACTTAATCTCCTGGTTGCCTAAGATTCACTAAGATTGGTTACTAGGTATACTTTATTGAACAAATATATTTGGTTATATATATTTTTCTTTTGTTTATATATGCTTTGTCAGTTTATTGTTTGTCAAAATGTTAATTTAATCAACTTCTAAATCTTAGTAAACTAATATGATTGGTTTGGCATAATTTTCATGAATCCTTCACAAAAACTTAATCAGTCGATGTGCGCAATTATTGTGCAGTTTTAAATCTCTTACATTACTTTTTAGATAGAATTTAATCTTAAGTTATATATGGTTTCATCAAACTGACAATCAATTGTTGAGAAGTGAAAAAATGTAGAGTATTGGTTTTGAAAATTGATTTTGTTTTTGAGAAGTGAAAATTGTAGAAGATTGGTTTTGTTTTTGAAACTAGCAAACTATTGAGGAGCGGATACATGTTGAGGATATTACACTTGCTTCTAAATACTTTTGAAGATTAACATTTTGACTTTTTTTTGTAAGCTCAGACTAAAAACACTTGTTAATCGCATATTTCAAGAATAATTATCAAATCTTTTATGTTCTTATTTGATGCGATTTATTAGAGAAGTTTATTTGTGAAGTAATTATAATGAACTTTCAAATTAAGATATAGCTAGCCAGTTGTGTTACTTATACAAGTAACCAACTAGACAAAAAAATTTCCTTGATATTTTTCTTTTTCTTCCAAAATGATATTTAGTGTATTTTCTTGATATTTTATTCATAAGAGATGGTGAAAACACACAGGTTTTACTTTATTTACATGACCACAAACATATTACAGTTTACAAAAAAAGTACAATAAAAAAACATGGCTCGTTCGATTAAATAATTAAAATCAGATTGAACAAAAAAAAAACAACTTTGATGTTTTTGTCTTTATTTTTCTTTGTCTCTGTATAAAACCCTAATAGAGAAATAAACAGATTTCTTCATCGATTCATGTTCTTTGGATTTCTCACAAACATCGACGAATAATGGCGGAGAGAGTGGCGGAATCAGGTAAGGCTGGGTCTACGGGAACTAACGGTGGTGAAGCGGAGAAATCTCTGAAGGATAAAGGGAACGAGTTCTTCAAAGCTGGGAACTTTCTTAAAGCTGCTGCTCTCTATACTCAAGCTATCAAACTCGATCCTACTAACGCTACTCTTTACAGGTATGTCCCAGATTAGTTTTACTCAGTGTTGTTCTTATTGGGTTTCGATCAAAATCATGACTTTGTTCGAGATTACTCCGAAATTTTCGAATTTGATTGTTGGGTCTTGATGGGTTTTGTTTAATTTGAGCTGAGGTTCTTTGAAGATCTGGTTTTTGTTCTCTTGTGGAATGTTAGACTTGGAAATGAGATTGTTTAGGTGGTAAAGTGAGGCCTTTTTAACTTCAATTGTTTGATTTGAAAGGATCAATTTTGGGATTTAGAATACTAGAAATTGAGTTTTTTTTTTGTTAGGTTATGTGAATGTTGCTCATTGCAGAATACTGAATTGGATCAATGTGTAAATTATCCAAATTTCTTAGAACTGAAAATGAGATTGTTTTGGTGGTCACTTCTTCTGAATTGTGTTATCCTTAATGACATACAATAATTCGTTTATTCTTCTGAGGATTAAGTTTGATTTACAGTACTTGAGGGCTTGTTTTTAAGGTTATGTGAATGTTGGTCAGAGTAGAATGCTAATTTGGATCAATGTGTGAGTTGATGTGAGCTGATTTTTTATAGTGTAGTAAAGGTTTTACTTGATATGTTGCAGTAACCGAGCTGCTGCATTTTTGAGTCTAGTTAAGCTTAGCAAAGCCTTAGCTGATGCAGAGACAACCATCAAATTGAATCCTCAATGGGAGAAGGTAAATACGAAACAATGGTCTTTGTTTCAATTGTAATAGTGTATAACATCAGTGTCTTTAGCTAAACAATGGCTTTGCTGATCTATTTTCTTCAGGGGTACTTCAGGAAAGGTTCTGTTCTCGAAGCCATGGAAAAATACGAAGATGTAAATTCTTCTATTGTTTTGGTCTTTTAATTTTGATATTTTGATGACAAAGCTGTAATCGCTGTAGTTAAATTCTCTTTGATGATTGTGACAGGCTTTGGCTGCATTCGAAATGGCCCTACAGTACAACCCACAGAGCGCAGAAGTTTCTAGAAAGATCAAGAGGCTCGGTCAGTTGCTGCAGGAGAAACAGAGAGCTCAAGAACTTGAGAATTTGAGAACTAATGTCAACATGGCGAAGCATCTTGAAAGCTTTAAATCTGAAATGGTTAGTTTCTGTTTACTCCAAGTGACTTCTAAAGAATCAATATAAGCCTTCCTCGTTGCTTATTCAACTCAGATTCTGAAATTAACTGTCTTTACACGAACTAACACTTGCAGTCTGCAAGCTATGGAACTGAAGAGTGTTGGAAAGAGATGTTTGCTTTTCTTGTTGAGACTATGGAAACAGCTGTGAAGTCGTGGCACGAGACATCTAAAGTCGATACTAGAGTCTATTTCCTTCTCGACAAAGAGAAAACACAAACCGATAAGTATGCACCAGCCGTCAACATCGATAAGGTATTAAGAAGAACATGAGCCAAATTAAGATCATACAAGAAATAAATCATCTTTTGTTCTGTCTGCTAAGACTATATGTTCCTACACAGGCTTTTGAGTCACCGCACACACACAGTAACTGCTTTTCATATCTGAGGCAATATGCTGAAGAGTCGTTTTCCAAAGCTGCTTGCTTAGTAGCATCAAAGAGTAGTATATCCTACCCACAGGTGAATCAAATCTGTCTCTTTTTTATTGTTAACAGTCTATTTTCTGGTTTTATATTATGGACTGATGGGTTAAACCGTGTCTCGCAGGTGTGGAAAGGTCAAGGCTCAAGGAAGTGGAAACTCGGACAAAACGATGGAATCTTTGTTCAGTTTGAATCTCCTTCGATTCGAAATGTTTGGTTCATTCCTAGCTCGAAAGAAAAGGGGCAAACTTTATGCAGGTTCTTTGCTCTTCACACTTATCAGCCTCTTCTTGGTTTTGCAATGAGCTTTATGAACCATGACTTGACACAAGCTGTTTTCTTGGGAATTTCAGGGATCCGCAAGCTCTGGATATCGGTGCACATGAGATTCTCCCTCGCATTTTCAAAGAAGTATCGAAGAGCTTGTAGGGCATTATGCATCGTTCCTTGTGTGTTTGTGCTACTAAAAATTTAGGATGTCTTTTGATGTGTGCATCCAATGTTTTTGTTCCAACTTGTTTCAACAAAAAGGCTCATAGTGTGCTAAAGGATTTCAAAATGAAAATGATTATTAAGAAAATCTTTTATCTTTTTCTATTTTTTTTCTCAATATCGTTTAAAATGTAGGAGTTCTATCTTTATACACATTTTCCTAAACTTGGTGACCACCCACACCTGCTTCAAATGTTAGTATTAAATTCGTAGATAATCATGAGACTAGATTTATACTTATCTTATTTTGATATCATTTGAAATGGGACAAGTTTTTTTTGTCTAGTTTGATTTCGAGAAAGCATATACATACACTTATTATATTTTTTAAAATTGCTATGTTTAATAAACAAATAACGTTTCAAAATTAATCATGTGACTGAAAAGTTAAAAAAAAAACAACCTGTGATTGTATAAGTAAATGATTGTTTTTTTTTACGTCTCAGAAGTTTGATTGATAATGCCAAAGACCACATTACAAGGAAAAACCGAAGCTCACATTACATCATCCCCTAAATTAAGTCCAATCACAGTCTTTTTTTTGTTGTAAATGAACAAAATGAAAGAAAAACAATCAAGTTTCAGCCATTAAATCTAGTATACACATAATTATTCATGAAATACATATTTCTTTATATTTTGTTTCTACTAAAATGCAACATCTTCGTTTTTGCGTTTCTTTTAATATTCCATAAATTTTCTTGCTTTGTAAAATACTTATGGAATAACATTAAAAACGTGTTATTCCACCATTCTTCATAATTATCAATCTAATTTTCAAGTTTTTTACTTTGAATCTTTTGTGTTAGTTTTTAGATTATTTTATGAGATTATGAAAACTAAAAACTCCAAGAAGAGACATTGAAGCTCCTCTCCCTTCTGATCATCTTCATGTGCCAACAGTTGACTGGAATGATATACACAAAGATTTCAACACTTTGATCAATTGGATTTTGGGTCTGCTTCTGCTTTTCGTTCAAGCAAATGCCCTCATCGATAGAGTTTTCCTGAGGTTTTTTCTGTTTTACTTGATTTTTCTCTCTCAACAGTTCTACTCTATGGTCTTTGCCATCTAGCTGTAAAATCTTTCAGAACCATTGTGATTAAGGCTATACTTCCGTCATTTTTGGTTGTTTGAGAGATGGTATTAGCATGTTTTACATTGGGTAGACTGCGTTTGGATGGGTCGCTTGGTCTCTTGTTGGTTTCTTTACCATTTTTCTGGTTTTAAAGCTTGTTGAGCGGATTCTGGAGTGGCAGAGGATCGCATGATTAGTCTTTTGTTTGTAGAGTCTTGTTCATGCGTAGAGTCTTGGTCTTCAGGTTTTGTTGTTCATGCATAGAGTCTTAAGGTTTTGTTTGTGTTTAATTCCAAAGCTATGTTTAGTAGTTTTCTAATTTCTCAATGCTTTGCATACCGAAATCAACAAGGAAAAACAATGGTTAGTATATTATATCCCACCTTGTCCACTAACACATATTTTAAAGCAACAATTCCACGATTAAGATTATTCCATCATCGAATTTTAGTCTCATGCTCTTATTTTTGGTTTGTTGGTTTCAGTAGTACCATGCTCTCTTTTTGTTCAAAGATTGAGATTTTTAGTTACAACTTCACAATAATTAACTTTCATAATCTTAAACTGGGCATATGAATTAGGGTCAAAATGAAAGACCAAGAAATGGTTATGTTAGGCAATTATTGATTGGTGCATAAATTAGAAAGAAAATTTAGAATGTATTGATGGAGATTTGAGTCTAGGCTTATGTGATTCATCTAAATGACCATATTATGAAACAAAAACGTGATGATAAGAACAAAAAAGAGTTCAAACTTGCTCTGTAAAAAGTGAAACAGATAATCGTCATCAAAGTTGTTGGGATCAGAACACACACACATAGAATTAGTGTTTTGAGAAGCAAGAGAGAAAGAATTTATTTATATAATTGGCATTCTTACTACATTGTTAAAAAATTTAAACTTGCTTGATAAGAAATGAAACAGAGAACGTCCTCTCAAAGTTTGAATGAAACATCCTAGAGCTATAGCTATATAAAAACATACATCAAAACTACTGTTTTGCTTTTGATGAAACCTCCTCAGTCTTCACGCTCTGACAATCAAACATACTAGTAGTAACTAGTATTTTGAGATTGAGAAGCAAGAGAGAAAGAATCTCTTTATAAAAAACTCTATGAACTCAAACGAAGTAACTCTAGCAGCAGTTTTCATCTTCTCCTTGGCCAGTTCGAGTTTGAGATCTGACAGAGTCGATTCCACATTCTTGACACGTTCCTCCAGTTCTTGTTGCATCACCCAAGATCCATCAGAGATGAGTGCTTTCTTCCTCTCCAAGGAAACCTCCTCGAGCTTTGACTTCAACATGTCGAGCTTGAAGCCTGCTTCCGTGAGATCATCCAATTCGTTTTGAGCATTGCTGAGTTCAGTCGCGGACAAGCTCTGAGGAGACTTGCTCAGCGTCTCGATGAGGCCGAGGAGGAGGTTCGTGTAAGCTGCTCTCACCCCTTGGCTCTGTGGCATGAAATCTGGGGGATGTGCAACTATCAGAGAATCAGAAACATTCTTGACCCCTTCCTGGTGAACCCAAGTTCCATCGGAGATCAGTACATTCTTCCTCTCCAAGGCAATCTCCTCGAGCTTTGTCTTCAACCAGTCGAGCTTGAGTCCTACTTCCGTCAGATCATCCAATTCGCTTTGAGCATTGCTGATGTCAGTCGCGGACAAGCTCTGAGGCGACTTGCTCAGCGTCTCGATGAGGCCGAGGAGGAGGTTCAGGTAGGCCGTTCTCACCCCTTGGCTCTTTGGCATAAATCCTTTTGCAAAGCCTCGGTGCTGCGCGACTATCAGAGATTCCACATTCTTGACCCGTTCCTCGAGTTCTTGTTGCACCACCCAAGATCCATCAGAGATGAGTGCTTTCTTCCTCTCCAAGGAAGCCTCCTCGAGCTTTGACTTCAACCAGTCGAGCTTGAAGCCTGCTTCCGTGAGATCATCCAATTCACTTTGAGCATTGCTGAGTTCAGTCACGGACAAGCTCTGCGGAGATTTGCTCAGTGTCTCGATGAGGCCGAAGAGGAGATTCATGTAGACCGTTCTCACCCCTTGGCTCTTTGGTATGACATCATCTGCAAAGCCTGGATGCTGTGCTAATATCTCCCTCATTAAAGAAAACTGCCAATGATTAAGAAGAAGAAGAAGAGGATGTTAATATGCTAAGCAGTTCCAAATCCATACTCTCTTCTCAAGACTCCTTTTAACTTACTTGAGAAACACGGATCATAAAACCATTGAAGTCGAGCATATCATTCTCAGTTGATGGTCCTTGATGAACAACTTCAAGGACATTGATGTAGACTTGGATGGTTAGTTTGTTCTTCTCCAGAACCCTTTTTTCTTGAAGCTTCGTAAGAGGGAACGCCTTGATGAAACCCCAGCCTGAGACCTCGGCGCAAAAGGGCTTGCCTAATTCTGTAAGATCAAACAAAAAAAGATATATTAACTACATCAATCAGATACAACAACTAGTCTTCTTAATCAATCAGATACAACAAGAAATGGGACATAATATTAAAGCTCATTCATGGACTGATTCAACAAAACCATGCTAAAGCGAACTCTCCTTTTCCATCCAGGTCGTCCTGATTCAGGATGCACGGCTCTCAGGAACAGAGACAAGTGATCACAACAACGGTATCCCTTGGGGAAAACAATAAGACTCCTGAGAGTAAAAACTCATATTTTTAGGTCTAGAAATCGAATATAGAGACAAGAACAACAAAAACCACTAGGCTAAAGATCTAAGAGTTTTTTTCTTTTTACCAGTCGCAGCCGCCGCTCGAGAAGGGTTCGGACGTGATCCTATCATTCCTTTCTAGTACGTTGTCTATCTCCCAACTCCAGGCCTTGTTCAGCTCCGTCCCCATTCTAGGGCTCATGATAATTTAAGTGAACAAGTTAGCACTATTTATTTATATACTTATAGTCCATTAAGTGACGAAGAGGAAGAAGATAGATTTCTATAAAGTTACAGATACCATAATTAAAATAGGGATTCATACATACAAAAAAAAAACTAATTGAAGCAAAATACATGTAAAAGAAAACATAAATGGGCAAGTATAAATCATTTTTTTCAAGTCTTAGAAGGGATCCAAAAAATAAGAAGCAGGCAATACTCAAACCACAGTAATACCAAAACCTTAGGAGGATTAGCAAACACTCAAACCAGAAGTGAAGACCTAACAAATCTATGTTTTGGATACACCGAGAAACTAAACAAAAACTAAAACAATAAAAAATCACAAAGTACAATTAAAATATATTATTTTGTCACCAAGAGTATTCAAATTTTTGTAGAGCACAATAACAGGATGACTTACATGAGATGATGTCCAAACAGGATTGTTTCGAGGTTTTAGAATTAGAGATCAAGCTATTAGATTAACTGATTTTCTCATTATTGTTTCCTCAAACGGAATCATTTACATGTTGATGATATATATACACATATGCTTAACCGGTTAACTATACAACTAAACCGGGATTAATATCCTAACTATATACATTTGAGAAGAGTTGTTTAGACTCTGTCCTGTGGTGGGATAAAGACTCAGAGAAGTGAGGTTAGCAGCACCCACTGTTTGAGAAGGTTTCGCACGAGGATGACCAGGTGGAAACCCATGGACCTTGTAACATTTATCCACAGTGTGACCAAGTTTGAAACAATGAGTACATTTCGGCTTTTTGAATCCACCTTGAGATAAGAATATGTGAGAAGGACCAGTAGGAGTTTCTTGAACTTGAAAAGCTGCTGCAGGACAAGATGGTTTAACTGCAGGGAAGCCAACAAGTCTTTGGCTCTCATCTTGATCCAACATATTATATATCTCTGATAAACTAGGCCGAGGTTTCATGTTTAAGATATGTCCCCTGATACTTGTAAAAGTGTCATTAAGCCCCATCAAAAACTGTATCACCCTAATTGTTTCAGCATCTTCCAATAACTCCTTTACATGATCACAGTTACACTTCTTAGCAACCTGTGATTTTGTATTAGCAAGTTGTTCCCAGAGTGTCTTCTTCTTCGTATAATAAGTAGACAAATCTAAAGAACCCTGCCTCAATGAGTAAATGGATTGTTCTAATTGATACTTCCGAGGTAAATTACTAACTCGAAATCTTGTGAACAAATCATTCCACATCTCAGCAGCATCATCATAGTAAAGAATGCTATCATAGACTTCCTTATTCACAACATTCATGATCCAGGCCTTAACCATGCTATTGCATCTACTCCAAATCTTAAACGATGAATCATTAACATCAGGTCTAGGAATAGTTCCATCTACGATAGCTAATTTGTTCTTAGCCTCTAGACTAATACGCATCGCTATGTACCAATTGTTATAGTTTGATCCATCTAAGATTTGAGTAACGATTGTTAGACCTGGATGATCAGCAGCATGAAGGAAGAACGGACTATGAGCATTATCAAAAGAAGGAACTCCACTGTGAATCGTACCAAATTTTTCGCGAATCGGAGTAATACGAGGTGATTCAGGTGCATCGAAATCAGCTTCAGGAGAAACATGAGATCGTCCACGAGTTTTCACAGTCGAAGTTTCTCCATCAGTACGCGATGATCGAGTACGAATCTTCTTAGTAATCTTCACCATTTTCAAACAATCGAAGCTCAAGAAAAGCAAATCTGATCGGAATTGATAGAGATTGCAGCGGATTTAGGTTTCCGATGACAGAAGAGAAGCAAATCGGAGCTCGACGGCGACGATTTCCGGTGAAAACAACGAAGAAAGGAGGAAAAATCAACGAGAAAGATGAGTCAAACTTAGAGAGAAAAAGTCAACTGATACCATATTAGATTAACTGATTTTCTCATTATTGTTTCCTCAAACGGAATCATTTACATGTTGATGATATATATACACATATGCTTAACCGGTTAACTATACAACTAAACCGGGATTAATATCCTAACTATATACATTTGATACAAGCTAATTCTCAGAATCCACAAAATTAATTTTGTAATTTCAGAGTAGGAGTTTCTTCTCTTTATTATTGACACAAAAGTAAAAAAAAATCTCTTTGTACTTTGTTAAAAAGTGAAGGGGCGCGATACAATTTTTAGGTCGAAAGGTCTTGTAATTTGCCAAATATGTGTATACCATAATTAAATTTCTTGATGCTATACTATAAATGATTCACAAAAATGAAATATTTGGAAAGCGTATCGTTCTATTTATGCTCATTAAGGACACAAAAGATCAAATTTTTGATTGGAGATCTTGGGCATATGAACTCTTTCTTCTTTTAGGGATTATACGGGATGGGCAAATATAATAATAAATATAAATATTTGCCATGGTATGGGAAAATATAATAATTTTTGAGATTTCTTTGAATGAATATGGATATGAAAATGTCAGATACATCTTCAGATCGTTAACAAAAACAAAAAGATCTCCACTTCTTATGTTGACTTAACTGGTTTTATCTTTGAACACACATTCACGTTGTATAGTGGGTTACTTTTTAATTATATTTTTTTTAATCATTTCATAATTAATTTTAAACTTTGCTAATTCGATTTAGTTTAACATATCATATTGATGAAAATTTGGTAGCACATAGAATGGAGTTTTCGAAATTTAATTTAATTGGATTTTAATTTGTTTGATAAATGGAAAGGCCCAATAAAAGTAACGGGGAATTTGCTTGGTTTGACCCATAATTTGATTTTAACTACATGGGTAACCCACATATCTCATGTTTGTGAAAACTAACCCAAATGGGTAGTGAAATTACAACTACAACCTTTATGACAAAAAAAAAACCCGCAGGTCATAATGACTGTTTTATCCCTAGAGAAGTCTGCTACGTAATGTGGAAGTCTATTCATAGACTTCCACACGAAATCCAACGCGTAGACTCTATGTAAAGTCTACTTTAGGGTTCAGTAGACTTCTTTGGAAAGTCTACTCTATAATTATATTTCAAATTTAAATTTATAAATTAACAAAAAATATTTTGATAAACAATTATGGTTGATGACCAAACTATAAATAATTGTGAAGTATGAAAAATAAAATTGCATAAAAATTCACAAATTAAACCTACAAAGACAAATTATGTCTACTTTGTGGTATAGTAGACTTCTATAGTTATATTTCAAATTTAAATTTATAAATTAACAAAAACAAATTTGATAAAAAAATTTGGTTGATGACCAAATTATAAATAATTGTGAAGTATGAAAAATAATTTTGCATAAAAATTCACATATTAAACCTACAAAGACAAATTATGTCTACTTTGTGGTATAGTAGACTTCTCTAGAAGTCTACTATATAATTATATTTCAAATTTAAATTTATAAATTAACAAAAAATATTTTGATAAAAAATTTTGGTTGATGACCAAACTATAAATAATTGTGAAGTATGAAAAATAAAATTTCATAAAATTTCACAAATTAAACTTACAAAGACAAATTAAGTTATGAATGAATACATACTATACTAAACAAAGAGTTACCAAACAAGGTACTTCATAACCATTTGTTTAAATATTGATGTGGTTATATGTTGGTAGTTTAATGTTTGATATTTATAGGTTTTATGAGTTTATTTACGGTTGTAGTGGTTTAGTTTTAGGAATTAGATTATTATTTATGGTTTAGGGTTTAGTGTTTGAATGGTTTAGGGTTTCGTTTTATAACCCGTAGTGTAGGGTTTGACTTTTTAAGTTGAATTAACTATAAGATGATGTAAAATTTTGACAAGGTTTTCATCATGTGGCGTAATTGGCCGAGTTACGAGTATGAAATATGGGTAACAATGTGACATTTATAGGTTGCAAACATGTTTTTACACTTAGGGTTAGATTTAGGGTTTATCATTTTTATCTTTAAAATGTCAAATTTGCATAAAAATGTTAACTTGTGAATATATTAAACTTTTTGACCGTTTTGTATAAGTTTTTGTTTGGACTTTTGAATAATCATTGAAAATAGTCAATTTACGTTATCAGATAGTAGACTTCATTACTAGTCTACTCAAACTAGTAGACTTCTGATAGAGTCTACTTCGAGTTTAGGATTTCGTTGAAATTATAGTAGACTTCATTAGTTGTCTACTCAAATAAGTAGACTTCTGATAGAGTCTACTTTAAATTTAGGGTTTCGTGGAAAGTTTAGGGTTTAGAAGACTGCAAACGAAGTCTACCTAACCGGATCTTTGACCTAACCGGATTTTTAACCTAACCAGATTTTTAGCCAAACCGGATTTGAGTATCTTCCTATATAAACGAAAATTACATTTGGAAGCCCTAATTTTTTTGCTAGAAACTTACGGCCGCCTCCTCTCTTTTTTCTTATTCTAGAAATCTCTCTCTCTCAGATCTACACATGACCACCGTTCGAAACCAGTTTATGCCTCCCCCGATCTCACTGACCGCCATCTCATCGCTGCCTCCACCGTGGTTAGCCACCGACATCTCTTTCTCTCTTTCTCTTTGTATGTATTTTTTTCCTCTAATCTGTCTCTTTTTAAAAAATTGCAGAGATTTACAGTGAGATATGGTGGTTTGATTTTCTACAAGGTACGATCTTCCTCTATTATTGAACAGATCTTGTTTTCTTCTTTCATCTATTTGTCTCTCTCTCTCTCTCTCTCTCTCTCTACATATTCGATTCAGATCGAAATCGAAAACCCTAGGCTATGGCTATGATCGAAATCGAAACCGGGTGAGCATGTTTAGTAGATATCTAAATTTTCGGAAAGTAGACTTCATCAGAGGTCTACTAAGTAGAGTAAACTTTATAAGAAGTCTACTAAGTATAGTTTCCTTTTTCATTCTTTGATCTCTGCGTGTCTCCTACGTGAGATCATTATTTGGAGTCTTAAGCCACTGATTTTTGGTGTCGATATAGAAAGAGTTTGGATTAGTCAATGTTTAATCTAGTACTTGTTGAGACCTCATTGTTTTAGTCCTTTATAGATTAGCATACAATGTTTTGATATGTTCCATGTGTGAACACACACTTTGAGTGTGTTAATTGAAGTCGATGTTTCCTGCCAAAAAACGTAGCCAATGAATTAACTCTAAATGTCGTTTGTTTGATGGATCTGAATGATACAAAACATTTGAGGTTTTATGGAATGATACAAAGCATTTGAAGTCTGAATCTGTTGATAAGCTTCAAGTAAATTAAAATGTGTATATATATGATTTATATCGGTTACATGTAAGGCTATGATGGTTTGATTATATGAGATTCAATTTTGCAGAATTGGACGGAGAGCTTTGTACAATGGTCTCCTTTAGGAACTTACTTGGTTACACTTCACAAGCCAAAGGTAGCTCTTTATGGTGGTGCTAGTACTTTTAAACCTCTCATGCATTATAAGTATCCAATGGTTTGTTAATTTTTCTTATGATTGTTACATAGTGACTGATTTTGGTTAGTGCATTAAGTTTGACTTTTGTATGTTTATTCCGCTTCTTGGGTTTGATTGAAATGAAAATGTAGTAGCTTTTGCTATAATCCTTACTTGTTGGACCAATGATGAAGTATGTGCTTGTAACAGGTGGCGTTGTGAGTGGCTTAGGTAAAGGAGTAACAGCAAGTGGTATTGGTGTTCTTCTTAAAGCTTATGGTCTTCGTGTTAGTTCAATCAAAATCGGTACTTTTTCGTCTTTCTTACTTGTGTTTTAATGATTAGATTAATATCAGATTCTCCATTAAGATAATGGTCCAATTACTTCTCTTTCATCATGTATGGATGGTGTTGAGTGGTACCTCATTTTAATGTTTAATGGCTATCTTTTCTTATTGCAGATTGTGGATTGTGCTGCTTCCTTATTGTTCAACATGCAGCAGGTCTTGGTTAGCAAAACTAAGATTTATATGGTCATGGTCGTGTAGTGTAATCTCCATTTGACGATAGAAACCTTGTTGTTCTTTACCAAAAGGCTAAATGTTTATTGTCTTGTTAGCTACTTCAATCTCTTCCATTTGTTGGGAAATAAGAATGAGATTTTGTTTTGTTATAATCCAACCATTGTGTTTTTCCTCAAACCTATTGTGATTCAATTTGATGAAAAATTCATCATATCAAAAACTCAATACTCGTCGTCTTAATAGTAGGACTCGTGCTATGGAAAGTAAATAAAAATATGCATGACAACTTCACTACTATTTTTTTGGAACCTCAACAACTTCACTTCACTACTTTAAGAAACATCATTCAGCAAAACATCACTCGGACTCGATAAACCAAATCTTATTCTTGAAACTAAAAGTAAGACTCGATAAACTAAATCCTATACGTAGAAACTAAAAGTAAGACAAAATAAGGTTCTTAGAATTTTATAAATGATGTGATGTGAGTAAAATTTTAGAAAATAGATATTGAACTTTAGACATGTACTTGAACATATTTTTAATCAAATTTGAAATATAAACTTCATTAGTAGTCTGTGAATAGACTTCATAAGCAGTCTACTTTGAAAGGCTAAGTACTACTCAAACAAAAAAATTGATTTATACCATAAATATTACACCTAAATATGACAAATTCATTCAGAAAAATACACATTGGATAACACACCTGTGAGATTAAGAAAATACAAAAAAACCATCATAAATAAGTTTTAAATGCATTTCTAAAAAACTTAAAAATACAGACTTCACAAGCAATCTACTCATAGACTTCAACGGTAGTCTACTAAACTGTGAAAAAACTAATTAATCAGAAATAAATGGTTTCATTACCGCTGAAGATGTCAAACTAGTACATAAAAACAGCAATAATATAACACACATTTGAAACCAATAAAATCTTAAAATTTCGTTATACATAATTTTAAAATAATGTTTTACTAAAAACATAAATACAGACTTTCCATGCCGTCTACTAGTACACTCTTGAAGAAGTCTACCGTGAAAAGCTAATTACTACTCAAACAAGAAAATTGATTTACACCATAAATATTGCATTTAAATATCTCAAACCCATACAGAAGATCACATATTAGAAAACACACATGTGAGAGCAAGAAAATCTTGAAAATGTATTATATATAAGCTATAAATTCGTTTTTAAAAAACGTAAAAACACAGACTTCACCAGCAGTCTGCGTCAGAAGACTGCGTTTAACGTTCACTAGTAGACTTCCATAGAAGTCTATCGAATGAGTTAGTTTTTGCAATTACGGCAAAACCCAGTAGACTTCTAACGGAGGTCTTCTTGCGTAGTAGACCCTAATTGAAGTCTACCGAGGTTATTTTTGCATTTGACTAAAATGTTGACTTTTAGTAGTAGACTTCTCCAGAAGTCTGCTGTAAAAATAGGTTATATTTGCAATTTGACTTTTACAGTAGACTTCCGCGGTAGACTTCTAATACCATAAATATCTAGCAGACATCCAACGGAAGTCTACGCACCTTAGTAGACTGCCGGTTGAAGTCTACTGGAACAGTAGAGGTTACATTTGCAATTGACTTATTTTTGACTTTTTGAGTAGACTCTAAAAGAAGTCTACTTAAAAAACATGTTAGTTTTGTGTTTGACCAAATATCGAATTAATATCGAATTAATTAACGAGTAGACTTCCCCAGAAGTCTGCTGAAAATTCAATTTGCAACAGACTTCTGGGGAAGTCTACTCTAAATATTTTCAAAAAGTCAATGTTCAAAATTTTGGTCAATCGCAAAACTAACCTCACCGTATAGAGTAGACTTTAAATAGCGTCTACTTAAAAAAGTCAACAAAAAGTCAATTGCAAAAAATAACCTAAACGTAGTCGAGCAGACTCTGAGAGAAGTCTGCTAGTAGAATCGCGTATAGAGTCTGCTAAAAAAAGTCAACATTTTGGTCAAATGCGAAACTAACCCATTTTTTAAGTAGACTTCCCGTGCAGTCTACTGATTTTTTTTTTTTTGTCAAAGGAGAATAAAGGAGCACAAGCAGACTTCTATGAGAAGTCTACGTAAAAAATCTGAAAAAAGTCAATTGCAAATCTAACCTCTCGTTGACCAGCAGACGTCCGACGAAGTCTACTCTTCTGAACCAGATCGGAAAATACGTTTTTAGCTCCGTTTCGCCGTAGATCCTTGTTTTTAGCTTGTTTAAACACACAAAATCCCTACTCTAACTGTTTACTACGAAGCCCAGACATTATCTAGCAAGAACCACGAAAATTCAAGAGATTGTGAGTGAGAGAATTTTTCAAATGCTCATTTACATAGTGTTTTGGATGAAATTGGAGATGAAATGGTAGTTGATGAAGTTATAAGTTGGTTTGTGATGTATTTATGCACGAAAATCAGATGGAGATGCATTGAAGAGCTTCAATTTGGTTGTTCATGGTGGTTGTGAAACTTGATGGCGATGGCATTTTCGTAAATAAGTTGATATAATTGGGTGTTTGTTTGTGAAATCGAATGTCTGATTTTCAAAAAAAAAAAAAATAATTCAGATATAATGGCATTTCCGTAAATAAGTTGAATGTTTTGGTTTTTTTGAAAAAAATTTGATGAGAGAGAAAATGGGGTATAGATTTGTAATTGACTTCAAATTTTGGGTTATTTTGGAAACCACCCAAAAGTAAATGGGCCCAAATTTTGTCAATAAAAATATTCGGTCACATTCCACTCTACCGACGACAATCGACGGTTCAAAGACGGTAGTAATCGATTTGACTCCATTTCGTTTGTGAATTTTCCCAAACCCATTTGGTGAACTAGTCAAATAATCATTATTTTCTCTAGAATTGTAGATGTGAAAAAATGTAACAATGCACATAAATAAGAGATTAGGAATCTATTGAAAAATAATCTATATAGAAAACAAATAAAGTTGTGCTCTCTTGCACAAAAAGAAAGAGAAAACGTATGAAACCCATAAAGTATTTGTATCATATTAATGAAAATTTGGTGGGAATTTAATTTGGTAGCACTAGCACGTAGAACGTAGCTTTCGAAAGTAGCAAACACACATTTAAACATCATTAGTAGTATAAGGGTTGATAAAAATAATATTACAACAACTAACACATACTCCCTCTGTTGCAAAATAGTTGTCGTTCTAGGTGATTTCACGTGTATTAAGAAAACATATTAGAAATTCTGTTTTATCCTTAAAAATGAATATGACTCTTACTATTCTTCATAAGACTTAGGTTAAAATTGGTATTTAAAGTCAAAATATGTATTGAAAATGTAAAACGACAACTAATTTGAAATAAAAAATAAAATCTAGAACGACAACTATTTTGCAACGGAGGGAGTAATTAGAAAAAATGTAATTGAGCATTTAGTAGTTCAAACCGGAGTTGGATGAATTGCCGGAGCTACGGTTTTCTTTTTCGGACGGTACATTTACGTTTTGTTTTCGAGAAAAGAATGAAAAAACAAGATCTTCCCGTAAGAAATGCTCGTCTTCAAAGCGTAATTTTTTCATTTATTAGCACGTCCATTCTTTACTAGTTAACGTATACTCATATATTTTTGTAATAGGTAGGATAAGTACGTTCGTGAAAGAAAAAAAAAAAAAAAAAAAACGCGTCGTCTTCTCTCTCTTCTAAACCCTTCGCATCGAAGCATTTCACAGTTTTGAATCTAAGAGAAATTGAAGATCCAGAGTTGCATTGTTCATCTCTCACTTTGTAATGCTATTGATCTCAATCGGAGTTTGCGATCGATTGAATCGTTCGATTTTGGATCCTTGTTGACTCGGTCACCGGTCACCGGAAATGGGAGGTGTGCCTTCAACGCTGCGAAACACCGGTGGTGATGATGTTTCTGTGTCGGAGTACCTCATTGCGACTTTCGTCGGTGAGAAATCGTTTCCATTAGCGTCTGATTTCTGGAATAAGCTACTTGAGCTTCCGTTGAGTTCTCGGTGGCCTAGTGATCGCGTGAATCAAGCTTGTGAACTTTTCGGTTAGTGAATTCTCATGCATAATGTGTTCAATTCTAGTCTATTTCGTGTGATTCTGTATATGGCTTAGGTTATGAAGGATGTGTTGGTATGTTAGTGAGGATCTAGTGAGAGTAGGAGGATAGTTTGATTGATGGTTTTGTGTTTTTGGGGAATGTTGCAGGACAAAGTAATGGATACACTAGGCATCTTGCGAAACTATTGATTCATTTATCGTGGTGTTTGCAAGAGCTTCTTCAAGCTTCTGATGATACTCAGGGTGCTATCTATAAGAAAGCTGTTAATGCAACGTATATTTCGTCAGTGTTTTTGAAGTATTTGATTGAGAATGTAAAAGGTGATAGCCTTGTGGAGTTGCATCTCTCTTTGGATGAAAGTGAGCCAGTTCCACATGGCTTTGTAATGGGTAATGACTCTCTTGATTAAGGTAGTTTTAATCTGGCTTGAGTTTGGTTTATTAAGAGTGTGTTAATGGCAGATCAAGACATCCAGAATTTTGTCATGCATAGTGTGTTGAGTTTCATCGGATCAACTGAAGTGAGGTATGCCATGCTTAGTCTATGTTTTGTTCATGCTTATGAGCTTCAGTATTGAATGTTCCAACTCCTGATTTTCATCATTTATTTGGCAAGTCCCAACTCGTATGTTCTACATCAGGAACTTCTGAACTTCATGCTTGTTACAATGTCGACACAGCTTCTCTCCGGACCATCACCTGGACCAGGAGATGCAAACCCTTTTATTGATGCAGCAATGGCTCAGGTAACACATTTATTTAGTTTTTCTTCGTCTTTTGCATAGATTTTGCCCCCTTTAAATTTCCGCCCTTTACTTTGCTTCAACAATTTTCAGGAAAAGTCTCTAGTTTCTCTGACGGTCAGAAGATTGCTAGTTAATTATATTTCCCGACACCCTACTCCTCCAAATGCAAAAGCTTATTTGTATTCTGATGGAGATTCACCAGGCATTTTGGAAAGAGTTGGCTCTGCAGCTGGTTAGTGTTCGTTTTATTTCATGTATAACTTGTCCTTGTTGACCTTTTCCTATTGCCTTTCCGTGGCATTATGTTTTGCTACTTAATTTTGGGAAACATTCGATGTATTCATAAAAATATTTTTTGGCATATGCAGCGACTTTTGTACTCTTGCCTTTGAACTATATTGTAAATAATAGCGGTGATGGATCAAAAAATCCACTAGCAGAGTGCAGCCTTCATGTTTTGCTTATCCTCACTAACTACCACAAGTCTATCTTGAGTGATGAGTCTATGACGGATAAAAGTGATGACAGTGCTACTTCAGAATCAGTCTCTAAAGTGCATGCGTTTTCCTCTGCCAATACTTTTAGCAAGGCTCTAGCAAATGCTAGAGATGTCGAATGTGAGATTTGTTTTTTTGCTCGTCGTTCCGAGTAGGCGAGTCCTATGCGTATATCTAAACTGTTTGCCTGATTGCAGTTGACCGCTCGGATGTGGAGGGAAATGCCAACCCTGGTCCACATGTTCGGATACCATTTGCTACGTTGTTTGATACTCTTGGCATGTAAGTTCTATTTTCTTGGTTTTTTTTTCTACCGTAACTTGTTTTTGGTTGTATAGAGATGTATCATGTATCAAAATCATTTCTGTTCATTAAGTTGTTTGCTACTGGTAATAACGCAATCTGGCAAGTATAGGGGTTTGGCTGATGAGGGCGCTGTCTTGCTCCTCTACTCATTGTTGCAAGGGAACTCTGACTTTAAGGAGTATGTTTTGGTGCGAACTGATCTGGATACTATGGTATGATTCCTAAACTGCCACTCACTAAGTTTCATATGTCTGTTTTATTTCTTTTGCTTCATTATCCTCAAAACTAGAAATCCTTTCCTCAGTTTTATTAACCCTGGACTAATTTGTTTGTTGATGTAAAGTCCTTAAGGTTTATATCAATGATCTGTGGTTTATAAATATATATATTTTGATGGACAGTTGATGCCCATTCTGGAAACGTTGTATAACGCTTCGAAGAGAACATCCTCCAATCAAATATACATGATGCTAATTGTACTTCTCATACTTAGTCAGGACTCATCTTTCAATTCAAGCGTTCATAAGATGGTACGTGCTGTTTCCAATTGGAGGATTGAAATGATTTTCCTCGATTTCAATTTTCTTTTTCTGATTATGATTCATTTGAATAGATACTGCCTAGTGTTCCATGGTACAAGGAGCATCTCCTTCATCAGACGTCTCTTGGTTCCTTAATGGTCATTATTCTCATAAGAACAGTGCAGCACAACCTTTCTAAACTTCGGGTATGGCTTTAAGATATTTGCAATAAAATGTGTTTCTGATATAGTCTTCTTAGTTTGGGCGTTTGGGTAGGTGCAGCTATATAAGTGTGATGTAAAGTTAAAACCTTACCCAAATATCAAATTCTTCTGACGACAAAATGATACTGAAAATTGCAACTTGTTTGGAGATGTATCAGACACTGGACATTTATGATATAAATCCCTTCCGGTTTAGTCTTGGCGGTGTTGTGCCTTTCATATATATATATAAAAGGCCATTTAGTTGGAAAAATAGGATTGTGGTTTATATAGAGTAGAATGAACTTTTGTGACAAATTTTGTATCTTGGTTTGTTGCAGGATGTGTATCTGCAGACTACTTGTCTTGCTACCTTGGCTAACATGGCACCTCATGCCCATCATTTAAGCGCATATGCCTCACAGAGACTTGTCAGCCTTTTCTACATGCTTTCTCGAAAGTATGTAATTAATTTCTCGTTTCTTATGACTTTGCATATTTTCTATTTGTTTTTTGTCTAGTATCATGCTCTATGATTCCTATATGACCAACAATGAATTGTTTAACTCAGGTATAACAAGTTGTCGGACTTGACCGGTGATAAGCTGCAAAGTATCAAAATAAACTTGTCAGGAGAGGATGATGGGGTTTCAGAAGATCTGGTATGACATAGTTAGTTCAAGCACACGATATATTCTAGCAGATTGTTGCTATTCCTTTAATTTCTGGTAATATTTCTTATGTTTATTTTGCCCAACTTCAGGCAGCAGAGTTGCAGATCTTTACAGATTTCCTGAGACTTGTCCTAGATATATTAAATGCAATTTTGACGTACGCATTGCCAAGAAATCCCGAGGTATCACATTGTCATCTTTTCTTGGCATCATGAATCACATAGTTAGTTTCTGTTTTTTCCTGATCTGAATCAGTCTGTGACTCTGGTTTCTGTAGATTGTCTATGCAATTATGCACCGGCAAGAAGTGTTTGAACCATTCAAGAATCATCCACGTTTCCACGAGTTAGTCGAGAATATTTACACAGTATGGCTTTAAATTCTTAAAATTTCAGAATAGAACAGAGTTTCTGATTTATCTATTTATTTCTCACTTACCTAACTAACCATTTTTTTTTTATTGTAGGTCTTAGACTTTTTCAATAGCAGAATGGACTCTCAAAGATCGGATCGGGAATGGTCAGTGCAGAAAGTTCTTCAATTCATCATCAACAATTGCCGGTCTTGGCGAGGTGAAGGCATGAAGGTAAATTACCTTTCCACTTATCTATCATCACTGAAACATGTTGTTCTCTCTATAACTCTTAAATCTCATATATTTCTTCGATTATTCTCTTTTAACGCAGATGTTTACTCAACTTCACTTCTCATATGAACAAGAGAGCCACCCAGAAGAGTTCTTTATTCCATACGTTTGGCAGCTAGCATTTTCCCGATGGTAAGTAACCAACCCAAAATAAACAAATTTTTATCTCTTTCCTCACCGATCACGTTCCTCTCACGCCTTTCTTTTTGTTCGCAGCGGATTCACTTTTAATCCCGAGGCCATAAACTTATTCCCAGCACCACATCAAGTTGAAGTTAGTACACCTTAAACTTTAATTTCAATGCATAACATATAATACATTTGCTAGAAAACGTAACATAGGATCGGTCTTTACAAGTTTTTGGATTGGTACTGCAGTTTTGATCCTTGTAATGGAATATATGCAGAAACAAATAGAAGAAGGAAGAGGAGAAGAAGTGGAGAGGAAAGAGTTGAGCGAGAAGAGAATCGTTTTCGATCCTTAAGTATATTTTTCGATATAGGAGAGCTTTGTTTGTGGCGCGTATGTATATATTTATACGGTTTAGTGTTCAAATAAGATAACTCTAAAAATGACGTAATTATTCTCCAATTTTATTACTTTAATTTTTAACAATGTAGCTTTCCAGTCTATATATTTGCAATCCATTAATTATATATACTTTTGATAAAGAGATACAAACCTTATCTTTTCTAGAAACAATCGCTCAAAATGGCCCTATTCTCTAAATAGATGTATATAAATTTACTCCATAATCTAGGAAAGATAATACTTTTAGGACTAATAAACAAAAAAATTTACGGTAAAAGAAAGTCAAATATACAAATTACATACCCACAACTAAAATTGTCCAAATTCCAACCTTGAAATAATGGAATTATAAGTTCGATTAATTAATTATATAAAAATTCGAGAAACTTACCATTTTCAACATGTTCCTTTTTTTCACTCTTGCCTTAACCGCGTCATTAAATTTTAAATTCTGTCGGTATTAAAAAAAAGAAAAAATACAAAAGTACTTAAAACAATTTCCAGATACGTTGTATTGTACTATATCTCTCTCCCGATACATCTTATCGAAAAATCTAGGGTTTCTCTTTTTCTCCTCCTCCTCCTTCAATGGTTTCGAGCGCCTCCTTCTCTCTCAATCCTTCTCCGCTCGATTCCTTATCTCCATCTTCAATTACCCTTTTAACCCTCTTAACTTAACCAGATCTCCTCTTTCTCTCTCAGCTTTTTTAACCTAATTTATCAATTTCTCCGATTTGGGGTTTTTTCCGGCGAGATCTAATGGAAGGTGAAATGGAATCGAAAAATAAAGAGTCTGCTAAGCGAATCGATGATGCTGATATTGAAGAGGGTGCTTCTTCTACGCTTAGTAGGGTTATAAGTTTGGAGGATGAATCTGTTGTTGATGTCTCTGGACAAAATTTGGAGATATCCCTTTTGGATTTAGCAGATGAGACAGCGAAAGGTGTTTACTTTTTTCGGAATGTGTTCAATTTGATTCCGAAATCGATTGGAGAGCTAGGGAGGTTAAGAAAGCTAAAGTTTTTCAGTAACGAGATTGATTTGTTTCCGTCTGAGTTAGGGAATTTAGTGAATTTAGAGTATCTTCAAGTGAAGATATCATCACCAGGTTTTGGTGATGGATTGTCTTGGGAGAAGCTTAAGGGTTTAAAGGAGCTTGAGCTTACTAAAGTTCCTAAACGATCTTCTGCTTTGACTCTTTTGAGTGAGATTTCTGGTCTTAAGTGTTTGACAAGGCTATCTGTTTGTCACTTCTCAATAAGGTAAAAGAGTTTTTGCCTTTTATGGTTTTATTGGTTTAGTTTCAGTTTCTTAATGCTTTTTACTTCGTGGGCTTCTCAGCTTGGTTTTGCTGAATAGCATTGATTACTCAAACAGATGGTGGCTTTGCTTCATAGCTTCCTTGTAGAACGTAAGTTAGAAAGCAAAAACTATTGATGGTGATACGTTTGCTGCTGTATTGAGCATGCCTTTAGGTGGTTTTTGGATTGGGTTTAGGGTGTTTATTCGTACGCGTTGCTTTGAATTGTATTGGACTGTGTTTAACTTTGTCTGCTTACTTGTTGCAGATATCTTCCTGCGGAGATTGGATGTCTTAAGAGTCTGGAGTATCTAGATCTCTCCTTTAACAAGATCAAGACTTTACCTAACGAGATTAGTTATCTGAGTTCATTGATGTTCTTGAAGATTGCACACAACAGGCTGATGGAGCTTCCACCGGTTTTAGCTTTATTACAAAACTTAGAAAACCTGGATGTATCAAATAATCGATTGACTACTCTGGATCCTCTCGATTTAAGCTTGATGCCTAGTCTTCAAATTTTGAATTTACAGGTACTTGTTTCTCATATTTTTCATAACATTGCTGTAATATTTGGATATTTACTCTATAGGAGTTCATGGATTCTTTTAATCTGACAGAGCTTCTTGGATTTTCTGTTTGTTTCAAGTACAATAAGCTCCCAAGCAATTGCTGTATTCCCGCATGGATACAATGTAGTATGGGTGGAAACTATGAAGAGATGGGAGTTGATTCTTGTAGCAGCTTTATGGTTGAAATGGATGTATATGAAACCCCGTATGAGAACAGCGCCATAAGTGTTCCTCATAAAGGTGAGAATTTAGTATTTCTTTCTTTTGCATCTGTACTGTGTATGCGTAATTAAACTGAGAGTTTAATATTTATTTTCTTTTAACTTTTACTTGTTTTACTGAATGGTGCATTCTTTGTTTCTTTTTATGCACATGAATGCAGGCTCCCACCGTAACCCATTAAATATGTCATCTGGTGTCTCTTCCATCAGTAGGTGTTTCTCGGCTCGAAAAGCAAGCAAGAGGTGGAAGCGGAAACAGCATTACTTCCAGCAAAAGGCAAGGCAAGAACGCTTGAACAACAGCAGGAAGTGGAAAAGTGAAGTCCCCACAGAAGGAACAAGACTGGAAATGGACATAGTCGAAGAAATTGGAAAACAGGGCATGAGTGTTACCCAGAACACTGAAAAAGGTTCAGTTGATAGCATCTGCTTGTTGGATGAAAATGATAAACTTTTAGAAGAGGCTGAAGTAGTTTCTGTCATTACTTCCGAAGAGGAAGAGAGCAGTTTGAAAGCTGAGTTTGTTTCTGAAAAATCTAGATGCGTGGAAGCCCAACAAACGTGTGAAAGAGATAATGTCAAGGCATCTTCCCCTTCTTCAGAAGTCAAGGCATCTTCTCCCTCTTCAGGAGTCAAGGCATCTTCTCCCTCTTCAGGAGATAGAGCTGCTAGTGCAGACTATAATTCTTCTTCAGAGAGCAAAAAAACAAATAAAAAGCCGAAGAGATGCCGTGATAAGTATCTTGATAACCCAAAAGGTTCCAAATGTCATAGGCCATCTACCGATATTGCTGATGTATCGCAAAAATACAGCAGCAACTCATTTTGTAGCACAGAGGATTCTCTTCCTGACGGATTTTTTGATGCTGGACGTGATAGGCCCTTTATGCCTCTTAGTAGTTATGAGGAAATTCTGCCTATTGATTCACGTGAAGTCATACTCTTGGACAGGTAATTACTGTCACTTTTAGTTAGATCGACTGGAAGAATCATTTATATCTATTCAGGGGATGAAGCTCACTTTGCCTATATTTTGTTATGTTTTAAGGGCAAAGGATGAAGTACTGGATGCAATCACTCTCTCTGCTCGAGCCTTGGTAGCTAGATTAAAGAAATTAAACAGTTCAACTGCAGATGTAGATCAAGTTTCCAGTGACAACTTGCAGGTTGCATCATATCTTGCCCTTTTTGTGTCGGATCACTTTGGGGGGAGTGACAGAACTGCTACTGTTGAAAGAACGCGGAAGGCAGTGTCCGGTACAAACTACCAGAAACCCTTTGTTTGCACTTGTTTGACCGGGAATCAAGACGACTTGGCTGCTCTCAACCAACAAGTTTCAACGACAGCTCAAGATGTCATTTTGTCTGATGTGTGTGAAAAATCCTTGCGTTCTATTAAGTCAAGGCGGAACTCTGTAGTGGTTCCTCTAGGAAAACTGCAATTTGGCGTATGTAGGCACAGGGCCTTGCTCATGAAGGTACTCAAACTAATGTAATACTTTTGATATCTTAACTCTCTGACTTCTTTATAGTGAATTGCTAATTCTTGTTTTTATATATTGTTTCTAGTACCTTTGTGATCGTATGGAGCCTCCAGTGCCTTGTGAGCTTGTTAGAGGTTATCTTGATTTCATGCCACATGCCTGGAACGTTGTTCCTGTAAAGCGAGGTTCCTCATGGGTTCGTATGGTAGTTGACGCTTGCCGTCCTCATGATATCAGGGAAGATACAGATCAAGAATATTTCTGCAGGTATAACATTTTGCTACTTTCTATTGTTACCAGTTTATGCTGTCTACTAGTAAATTATTTATCAACTGTCTGCTAGATTCTCCACCCTTAAATCTTTATTTGATGCATAATGTAATTATCTTTTTGGTTTTGCTGTCGATGATGTGATACTGTCATGTACTCATGTCTTTAGAGATTGGGATTGACTGTGAATTTACATACAAATACATAGCCTGCTGCATTTAATTCTCTTTACTGTTTGAAGATACAATACAGTATTGTGGTGAATGACCAATTTTTTTGCTGTGAATCTAATTCCTACAGGTACATTCCCCTTAATCGGCTTAACGAATCCATTCGTGCAAGAGCAAATTTAGAACCAGGGTTTTCTATTTCTTCTGTGTCAACGGGCAAAGGAGTTGAAATAGCTAATAGTAGTCTTATCCGATGCAAACTTGGCTCCACTGAAGCAGCTGTGAAGGTTTGTTTTTATACCTCTGTAGTCCTTATCTGTTTCACGTTTGAGTAGACTTGCTAAATAGTTTCCTATTTCCTCAGATGCGCACATTAGAAGTTTCTGGAGCTTCCTTAGATGACAGTAGGACTTTTGAGTACACTTGCTTAGGTGAAGTACGGATTTTAGGAGCCTTGAAACATGACTGCATTGTGGAGTTATACGGACATGAGATTTCTTCCAAGTGGATAACATCGGAAAATGGAAATGAACATCGACGGGTATTGCAATCTTCTATTCTGATGGAACACATAGAAGGAGGATCTCTGAAGGTAACATTCTTTTTTCTCAATCTATATTGAAGTGTCTGTAACATCAATGAAAATCTTATTCATGGTTTTATTTGTTACAGGGTCACATTGAGAAGCTTTCTGAAGCTGGTAAGCACCATGTGCCCATGGATTTAGCCTTGTCTATAGCAAGAGATATCTCAGGGGCTTTAATGGAGCTGCACTCAAAGGATATAATACACCGTGACATAAAAAGCGAAAACGTCTTGATCGATCTGGACAATGTAAGAGCAAACGGAGAACCTATTGTGAAGCTATGTGATTTCGATAGAGCTGTGCCGCTTAGGTCGTACTTGCATGGTTGCTGTATTGCTCATGTCGGAATACCTCCTCCTAATATCTGTGTTGGTACACCACGATGGATGTCCCCTGAAGTCTTCAGAGCAATGCACGAACAAAACTTTTATGGACTTGTACGTTTCTCCATATCTTAATTCTTTTGTTCATAAGTGTTCACTTTTCTCGTCTTCTCAGTTAGTTTGCTCGTGTTTTGCAGGAAGTTGATATCTGGTCATTCGGGTGCTTAATCTTCGAGCTATTGACACTACAAATTCCTTATTTCAATTCATCCGAGCTTCAGATTCATGAATCTCTACAGGTTTGTCTCACTTTTTTTATCAGAGAAGAAATGATATGTTCTTTACACTTGCATGATCTTTAACAATTTTGTTCTTTTTTACTCTTAACCAGAATGGCAAAAGACCAAAGCTACCAGAGAAGCTAGAGACACTGATCTCTGAAACAGAGGAAGACAAATCAACTAGCAAACTCGGTGAGGAGCTTGATCTTACGGAATCCGACTTGGACACAATGAGATTTCTTATCGACGTGTTTCACCACTGCACAGAGGAGTCTCCTCTAGACCGTCTAAACGCCGCTGACCTCCATGAAATGATTCTTTCACGGACAAAGAAAATATCCCCTGCAGGTACTTCCACTTCTTCATAAAGCTCAGGTCTTTGAAAGTCTTTGAAGCTTGAAAGAGAGAGAGAGAAGATAGATTGGTGCCGAGTCTTTTTATGTTATCGACTGATTACTCTTTAGCATTAAGAGAGCAAGATTTGGTCCGAGTCTTTGAAGATTAGAGATTCATGGCCAACAATTAGGTTCGTAAGTTATTGGGAGTCACAGAACAATAGGGTCATCAAATTATCTCTTGTAACTTTGTTTATTTCTTCATTCTGTAACAACCTCAGTGTTCTTAGATTGTATCATTTGATTGTAGTCACTAGACACCATTGTATCATTCTTCTTTTAAGTTATATCGAAACTAGAAGAGCATATGAACCAAACATGTTTCATGATATATAGTGATTTCAAACTTTTCTTGAGAATTATTCTAGACATTAAAACTTTGAGCTCAGTAAGGATCTACAATAAACAAAGATAGACATGTCAAATGCATAAATGTATGGAATGATACATTTGTCATGTGGAACATATTACATTATAAAAAATCCAACGAAATCAAACTATCGAGATTCGTCCGAGGAAGATGTAACCGGAGATATCCTCGGAACCGGAACCGGAAACTCATGAATCTCATCAATCCATGGGTTAGTATTCTCCTTGGACGGATCAATAGTTCTCAAAGCTCTCCAAACCGCACTATTACACTTAAAACCTGACCCAAAAGCTATCTGCCAAGTCCTATCTCCTCTCTTGATCCTTCCTTTAGCCTCACTATACGCAAGCTCATACCAAAGCGAGCTACTCGAAGTGTTCCCAAACCGGTTCAAAGTCATCCTCGAAGGCTCCATATGCCACTCGGAAAGATCCAAATTCTTCTCAATCTCATCGAGCACTGCTCTGCCTCCCGCGTGGATGCAGAAGTGCTCGAAAGCTAGCTTGAAATCAGGAATGTAAGGTTTGATTTTCTTGACGTTAAAGACTTTTCGAGCCACGAGTGTTGCGAAGAAGAGAAGTTGTTCGGACATTGGTAGGACTAGCGGTCCGAGCGTGGTTATGTTTGTTTTGAGTGCTTCTCCGGCTATAGCCATTAGGTTTTTCGAGAGTGAGACACCGATTTTGTTGTTGTCATCGTTGTCTTCGCGTTGGTAAACGCAGTTAAAGGCGTTGTTGTCTGATCCTTTGTGTGTACGGACAGTGTGGATGAGTTGGTATTTGGACCTGCGGCCGTCGGAGGAGCGGTTAGAGAGGAGAACAGCGGCGCCACCCATTCGGAAAATACAGTTTGAGAGAAGCATTGATCGGTCGTTGCCTAAGTACCAGTTTAGGGTTATGTTCTCTGTGCTTACTACTAGTGCATATGAGTTTGGTTGGACCTGCATGAAATCACAATAAACGTATTAGTATTTTACATCTTTTTGTTACATTTTACATTATAGTTATAAAAACGTTTTGTGGGAAAAGTAAAAATATAATGAAACTCGCGGAACACATGCATGGCTCAATACGTGAGACCTAACGTGTATTGATTATTTATAAAACTTCTACTCCTTAGAAACATGTTCTTTTTGGTGATATTATTGTTCAACAACCCTTTCATCGATTAAACATAACAAAGCAAGCATGACACGAAACCTATTAACTTTGTATAAATGTGTACAAAACTCTAATTAATTGATATTTCATATCGTTGTCATGTATATTTAAGAAAGGATTAGCCACTAAAACTACCTGCCTATAGCCAACAAATTAAATGATTAACAAGATTAAATCATGTGATATACTATCTGTCTAGCCTGATTTTTTATTTAAGAAATTGTCAATTTTCGCAGCTTTATTTACCAAAAGGAAAAAGATGTAGGTAAGGTGATTTTCAATATAGTCCAACAGGATCTAACAAACTATGCAAATGCAACCATATAGGAGACTTTGGAATGACCGTATCATATATGTACTCTAGTGTTTGTAAGTAGTATTATATACCAGATATACACACACATAGATTATATACTAAATAAAAATGTACTTGCTAATTTCATTCAAAAAAAAAATGTACTTGCTAATTAAGACAATCTATAGATCTTCAATTATCACAACTACCACCTACCTAAAGACAAAAAAACACAAAAGCCTGGCACAAACTTGATAAAAAGTACACGTGCTCATAATAATCGAAGATGGAGTTTTATCATTTTTTTCACATAAAACCAGTACGCTCGTTATAATCGAAGCTAGAGTTTTTGCCATTTTTCACTTAAAATCAGTAACCAAAATTTTATATAGATAATGACATGACGTGAAGAAACCAAGAAAAGTCCCAACCTCCCCACCCAAATAGAATTAAATTTTCTCTCTGTCACGAGATTCTTATTTCTTATCAAATGGTCCTATTGAAAGCGATCTTAGAATATAGTCTTAAAAGGTTGCAAATTTGTAATAAATCTACTTAAAATTTACAAAACAATTACCTGGAGAAGCTGTTTAGCGAGATCAATGGAGATAAGACCAGCACTACAACCCATACCGCCAAGATTATAGCTCAAAACGTTTCCTCTAAGCTTATATTTATTCACGATCATAGCCGATAGTGAAGGCGTTGGATTAAACAAGCTACAATTCACCACAAGTACCCCAATATCCTTAGCCTTAACTCCGGTTTTCTCAAGTACTGCATCTATAGCTCCAAACATAACCGTCTCAGCTTCTTTCCTAGCTTCGGACATGCAAGGACTCGGTGGGACACGTAAGAGAGCTTCCGGGAAGTAAGTCTTTTGTCCAAGACCGGAACGTTCGAGGATTTTTTGTTGGAAAGCAAGGTTGTCTTCTGTGAAGATACCAACACGTTGAGACCGGTCCATGAATGTTTCTCTTGTGCATATTTGAGAAGGATCGGGTTTATAGCAAGCGAAATCGAGTAGGAAGATTTTACGAGGGCGGGTTGTGAAGTAGAGAGTTGTTAGAAAGATTAGAAGAACGGCAAAGAGAGTGGACGAAAAGAAGTGAAAATTGAGTAGGTGGTTGAATAAGAGAGTGAGATCGGAGAGACTGAAAGAGGAGGAAGTTGCGGCGAGGAGGACGGGAAGGAGGAGGATGTAAACCGCGTTAGAGATTAGGTAATGGTAACCGAGTTTAACATATTTGAGTCGTACCGATGCAAGGAAGTTTGGGAGCTTATTGTTTGTTACATGAATGTGATTCTCATTCATGGTAGGTCTTTTGGTTTTGAAAATGTAATAAAAGCTAACAAGAAATTACAAAAAAGGAGAGGAGATTTATGTAGAGAAAGAGATAACTTATGGCCTAAAAACTTGGAGGGTTATTTAGAATTTATAGGCAAATATTTTAGAAAAAGAATGAGACATATAGTTTAATAAATGTAGTTATGGTTATTGTTGTGGTGGTGACCGAACTCTATGCATTGATTTGTTTTGGACCGAGACCGGTCAAACATGTGTATTCCTTTATAGGCGATTAAGTTAACCGGTTTACCGGACTACATCACTAAACCGGATCAGATTTGCATAGTTACTTTTGGTCTCACTGATAAATGGTGTGTATTTTTACGTAATTGTACTTGTAAACATTTTATGCCGGTCAAATATGTTTTGAGAACTAATCCGAATTTCAAATTTCAGAAATATATTAGTAGTTTTTAATTGACAAGGAATATAAGTAATATATTTTGCATTCTCCCAACTGTTAAGGAATTATGGGGAAATAAATTCCACACGTATTCTTTCATCTTCCAATATATTAGTAGTTTGAGATGCATTGAAGTATCTAAAATAAATTTTCAATATTTGAGGGAATTATATAAAAAAAAAATAGGGATAATTTTTAGGAGATGGATACAACTAACTCCAACGAATGTTATGGTTCAACAGTGGCAACTTAATGGAATTGAAGTATCCAATAGGAAAAAAACCGAGGGAGGATTATTTTAAAAAAATTTGGACCCTCTTTCTACAACGTGGCGTATGGTGATACGTGGAGCTTGCAACCAAAATGTTGTATTTAATTTCATAGACAGACAGTATTGAAAAGACATTGTGTATTTCCTCCTACGTAGTAGTATATCATTATAAAATTATACTAATGTAGTTTGTATTAAATAGAGTTTGTTGAACAACTACGGAGGAGGAAATGTGTGGGTTCTTTCTACGTATTACTATTGTGTTCGTGTTTTCATACCATACGTGACTAACGTAAAGAGATTTATGACAAGCCTTTAGTTTATGTAAAAATGAATTTTTAAATAGTAGACTCTTGTATCAAGTTCGAGTTTTTTACATCAAAATATTTAAATAGATCAATATCAATACACAAACTTATAGGTGATGAAATAAAACCATACGAAGCTCCTTTCAATTGAAAAGACATTGTGAAGCCAATCCTTTTTTTTCATGCCACAAATCATTATCATGATCATCAACCGATCACCATTATTGTGTCCGTAACTTGATTATGATCTTTCATTCTTTTGTTGATGTATCCATTCACCGTACGTAGTTAAAAAGAAAAGAATAAGACAAAAAGTATTCATTCACCGTATACATGCCATTACCTAATACTGGTATAATGTATTATATATAGCATTAAACTGTTGACATTATTTTGTTTTTCTCTCGAGTATAGTGTTGGTATAGTGCGATGTTTTTCAGCGATAACAAACTCATGATGAACTATTTAATGCACCATACATATAACAATTCGAAAAATGTAGAGAGATATCTTAAATTAATGAGAGTATGGAAACGAAAAGAGAAAATACAGTGGATTTGATCATCTATAGTACGATATTTAATCATGTTCCAGTTGTGGCGATAATGGTTGGTAGTTAGATAACTGAGATACGAGTGATCATCATCATCTAGCATAGTAGCATTAATATTTTGGAGATAAATTGTAATTCTTAAACATTACTAGACCAAATGAAAATATGTCGAAAGCTTAGGGGTGTTAGTCTACAATTTCAAAATTTTGTGCGTGTCAAATGCGTTTTTAAAAATGTATGAAATTATTGACCAAAAAAAAATGTATGAAATTAACAAGAAAAGTCAAAACTTTTGGTTCCATATTTCATATATTTTTCGTCAAGAAATATTTAAAAACAATATGTTTAAGAAGGGGTTTTTTTTTGGGGGCTAAACTATTTTAAGAAGGTTCGTGAATTTGTGAATATCTTATAAGTTCGACTATATGATTTAGATTCAAGTTGTACCAATTCCTTTGTTGATACGATTTATCAGACATTTATTCCAAAATGGTTAATTTGAGTTTGATTATCATTATGTCTAAATTAACATTCTTTTTCTTGTTGTTGTAATTGTCCACACATATTATAAATTATAGTTTGCGTGCGCAGTGAGGTGTAGCATAAATATCCTAAAGATAATGTTGTGAATTGCGTGTCGAATGTTTGTGGAATGATTAAATGGGTAAGTCACCCAAAATTTGAAGATACTGAATTTAAATAGAAAAGGACTATAAATTTCGAATAACTTCTAACCAAACGGAGCTATATTTGAGCATGAAATAATTCATGGAAGAAGCACCTCTATGCCCACTCTTTATTTTGCCTATTTTTTCTCACACCGGTATATTTATGAATATATCTATTTAATGGGTGAATTAGCTGAATAATAGAATTTTGGACCAAAATTAGATAAATAACATGTCCAAAACTATATTTAGATAACTAACAGAGAGAAATAAAAATAGGACAAAACTACCCCTATTAAATATGAAGAATACAAAACCATTAAAAATATATCATCTTTAAAAATTTGCTCTTACGAATATTGCTAAAAAATTAAAGATAAAATAATCTAGAAAAACAAAACAATTGTATGAAAAAGATACGGTATAAGATGATAAAAAACAATTATGTTGTAAGAGTTAACTATTTAGTAATATAGTTAACTATTTTCGTCAAAATACACATTTAACTAATCTTACTATATAGGTAACTACATCACACTATTTTGTAGTGAACTATTTTTCAGAAAATATTAACTATTTATAGGCTATAACTTGATATATTTGACTACATAGTTACCCATTATAATAAGCTATTATCAAAAACATACATAATTAACTATACCTATTAGATAGTTCACTACTATAATGAAAAACAGTATGCCTACATAGTTAACTATAATTATTACATAGTTATGAGTAGCCATTAAAACCAACATAATTAACTATATTGATTTTCAAATATAGTTAACTATATCTGTTTCTAGTGACTACTCATCTTAAAACCTTAAAATCCATGATTGTATATTTCAATCCATGGATCAAAGAAAGTGAAATTGAAGAAAAATAAATGAATTACAACATTAAATATAAAGAAAAAATTAGGAGAGAAAGAAAAAAAAGGAGGTGGAAGAGATGTAGAAAGAGGAGAAGGATAACGAGAAAAATAATAAGAAGGAGAAGAAGGGAGAAGAAGAAAGAGGCTGTAGGCCTGCCGCAGATGGAAGAATAGATGACCATAAATAGATGAGATCGATTATGGTGTTTGAGTTAGAAGAAGAATAAATAAGAAGAACATAGAAGAAGAAGAGAAGAGACAGAGGAAGACGAAGAGCAAGAGAGAAGAGGAAGAAGACGGCAGATTGAAAAATAAAAAAAATTAGGGTTGATAGAGAATTTTTGTTTTTATTTTTTACTTAAAATTTGGTCAAAATAAACACAAAGGTGAAATAGTCTTTCTATCTAATGCTGATTGTTATGCACTTAATTATTTTCTTTGTGTTGTTAGATTGTTAATTTTTTCCCTAAACACTATTATTCTAGCCAATTTCCCTTATTTAATTTGTTTGTTTTCCATCATTATTGCTTCGTATTCATATTATATTCTTTTGGAATATCATATTGTAGCTTATATAAACTTTTTTTTTTAGCATCAATCAAAGTGAAAGCATTTAATTATAACGTAAACTCTTCAACATTCAACTACTCAGCCATGAGTAGCATTTACAAGTTAGGAAGACATCTTTAATTAATATGGCTAGGGATCATTATCAACAACTCCTATGAATTGACACTAATACTTTGAACACACAATTTTGTTGGTGCAAATGTAACAATACATTGATTTATATAACACTTCTGTTTATGTATTGAATTATCTCAAACATTTTTGTGTATGTTTACAATTTGGTTTAATTTTGACCAAAGTAATAATAATAATCCGTTTGGTTTAACCTAATTGAAACATTGATAACAAATTCAACAGAACCGATTTTGGGATATCCAAATTAAACCGAACTAAACCAATCTAAAAACTAATTTGAATCAAATCGAAATTTCATTTTTAAATTGCTTAAATACAATAAATCATTCTCTTATCATAATTTAGAGATATATTTTGACAAAAACCAAATCGATTCAGATTATATTACTGTATAGAATTGGTTAGCTGGTAGTAATTTAACTGGTTTAGATTCGGTTTACACAATTGTATTCACTATGGTTCTCGATTGAGAAGAATAGAGAGAAAAGTTTTGGGACATTTCATGTTTCCAATTTCTCTAATAGATACTGTACTAAACTTTTTGCCTCTGAATGATTTGGCTTAGTCTGATAAATGATTACAACTTTGTTTGCGTAGAGCGGAGAAAGATCTCAGTAATTCTAAGTGTAGTTTATCGACTATATTAGTGCATATCATTCGTGTGGCAAGAAGTCATTCTTGACTCTTTTATATGGCTTAACTTGTACTGGTAAAGATCATTTCTGAATGTTGTCTGCATTTCTTTTCCCATGGAGCCCGTTTCTAGTGCTTCTGGCAGAGCAACATCATGCATGTCCAGTGATGAAAGAAATCAGGTACGATACATATAAGTAATGCACAATCTTGTTGATTGCATGATACTTGTGACTCTATATTAAAATCTGAATGTTACTATTTTGGTTAGTGATTCTAGTTTTTTCTGTAGAAGCCAAACACTACTAGGGTACTATCAAGGTTTGCATCAACATCTCGGAAGTATTTAACTGTCAAGAGGAATGAGATACCTTCATCCAGCAACACTTCACATACACATATTATAAGAAGCCAGTTTTGACATGCTTCCACAAGTTTGCATTCTAGTTAGAGTAGCAACTTGAGTTCTAATTCTGATGCTCACAAACCCAAGAGGAAGAGAAGCTTTTTCTATTCTTTTTAGTGAAATGCTATTGTTAAGGTAATCCAGACCATTAACAATCTGATATCATATCTTGAGAACCAAAACATAAAATGAATATTGTTTGAATGTGAGTAATGAGAACACAAAACAGATTGCTACAAATATCAGAAGAAATCTTCAAATTTCCATAGCACTTATTTTTGTTTTAAGGTAATACATAGCCAATGACAGAGAACAACCTTTTGCCCTATTTCTGAAACATTAATTACGTTTCAGTTTCATATGCTTAAGACCATTAAGCATTACTACATTTGAGTTTTACCAAAGAGGTATTAAAAAGGCTACGACTTGGATTGAATCCGATGAACATAGATCTCGCCTGAGAACTCGACAACCCAAGCACAAACAAAGATTTCTCTTGACCAAGAGAAACTCTGTTTTCTTTAGGTTCTTGTGTCTCTATTTCCTTAACCTTTGTCTCATACATCACAGCCTAAACCTTTGGCTTCTGATCCTTTCATGATCCTTAGTCTCTTGCAAGTACATACAAACATCCTGCAACAACAAACAAACAAACACATAAGAACACTTAACACATTGTTTGATTTTTCTTGTTTTGACAGATTTATATGAAAGAAGACTTACTCCCATGGAACATCTCCAATAAGCATCCAATCACCATCTTTATCTTCATAAGTAGGCACAAACTCTGAACCTTTATATCCTTCTCTCTCGAAATACTCTCCAACAAAGAATTTGAACATCATCTCTAAAGCTTTAAGCAATTCTGAGTATCCTTTGTAACAACTCAAATCTATTTTCCTCAAGTAGGGTGCACCATCCATAGAAACTTTCACATAGTGATCAGATTCATTCTTCTTTGTCTGAATGTTGTTCTTCCTGTATGATCTAACTGGTGGCCATCCAACAATCTGAGCCCTGCAAAACAAAAGTAAAACATTCTCAATACTCAAGTTATTACTTTCATCACCAAATCTGATTGAGAGAATTTGTGTGTTGAAACTTACTTTCGAGGAGGAAATGTTTCGGTTTTCGATGATTCATTCTCATTCTCAGTATCAGAATTTGGTAATGCTCTCTTGTTGCAAGAAACTTTCTCTGTTTCTTCACATACATTGTGTGTTCCTGGTAATCCTAGCCTCAATTCTGTTGCCTTGAGGTTAACAAATTCATCCATTTTCACAGATTCTTAGTTTTCTTGGAGGAGAAAGAAAGAAAGCTTTTGGTTCTTTTCACTAAGAGAGAGAAGGAGATAGAGAAGTTGATGGTTGATGAAGATGAGGGTTCGTGGAAGCTAAGTGTTTTATAGAACTCAAGGAGAAGAAACTGTATTGTTTCTTTATGCTAAAGGACAAATGAAAAAAAGCTAAGCTTGTCGGTAGCAGTAACAGCAACTTTGAGGCAAAAGTATGTCCCATCTTCTTGGGGAACATTTGTGGGACACACTCTCTCTTTCTCCCATCTGTCCAAAATACAAGAAAAAATATAATGAAAGAGTTCTTTTGATGAACGGTCCAGATCAAATCTTTGAATCCCCACCACATGTGGTCTGCCATATGCATATGTAGTTATGTACCTCTCTCTCTCTCTCTCTCTCTCTCTATTCTGATTTGGTTATCTTCTTTACTGCTGGTTATAGATTTATCTACCTGAAAATCTAGTTTGTTTTGTCATGTTCTAGTCAAAAACTAGGAGATACTTCTTAGGTTTTTATGTTGTGTAGTTCAGATTTGATGAGTTTCATTGACTTTAGGCTTCGTGGAAGTTAAACTTCTTTGGATTTCTCAGCTTTAAAAACCTTTTTGGGAAAGTAGATAAGACGCAAGTCAAACGCTTCAAAAACATAATACTTAACAACAATGACGTCGAGCTTTAGTTGTTCAAGCATCGTATATATCTATTTTTCCAATGCTTTATGCTTCGCTTTTGTAGCATTGTTCTTAGCCTTGTTGGCTTTAATTTGTTTTCATGGTTTGTAAACATTTTCTTTTTGATGGAGAGTAACTTTGTTCTTTACTGGGTTTTGTTAAAAGCCCACAACTTTTTGTCTCTGTGTCACTAAACTATAAACGATCATGATCACCACACACGTATATATGAATCTGAAACAAACTTAAGCATCAAGACACGACAAGGCATCTTCCTTTAGGTTATTCGAGCTCAAGGCTTTAGATAATTTATCATAATGGGGTCTTGTAGTTTTTGGTTTGGAACCTGAAAGAGATCTGCTACAGATTCTCTCTTTGTCCTTTGTTCATGTTACGTGTTATTGCTTGTTTTCTACTTATTATGTGGAGTACCTATCGTCTTTGACGTACAAAACCTAATCGAATTAAACCGGATCTAAGTTTTGGTTCCATTTTGTTTTTTGTAATACCCAAGGTTTCGTATATATGTGCATTGTTTTCGAAAGATTGATGATTCTGATTTTTCATCGAGTATTATGTACAAGTAATTAATGACATATATGTTATCCGTTAGATGAACACAGAGAAATTACAAAATGCATTTATCTATAAGTAGTAAATTCAAAAATAATAACGAAAAAAACTGTATATTCTTGAAATTAGAGGTGAGCCAAGTACTAGACATCAAGTATTTATTTCGGTACGGTGAGCAACATTCTCTTCTTGGCTGAGTTATAAATTTCAAGATTTGTTTTCTTGATACGGACATCTCATATATCTAAATTGAATTATTTGTTTTATAAAAACTCATGGAAAAAAAAAAAACTCATGGAAAAACAATTTCTTCTTTTTTTCCAATCACTAATAGTGAATTGTGAGTTGTGACCCGCCTTTATTTTTTTCATCTACATGAGTACACTAAATACTGATGTTTAGTTAAATGTTTGCATTACCATTACATATAAATATAACAGCCACAAAGAGTTAAAGACTTTTTTTAGGCATGAATATCCGCAGGCTTTTTGCTATTTAATTCTAGTATAATCAAACGAAATGATCTTTCTTTTCTTGCACTCGTTATACGCCAGAGTGTAGCCTATACTTTACAATTTAATTAAATTTAAACATCATGATAATGCTAAAGAGAAAAAAAAATTTAAAATAGAACATTTACAAGAGAAGGTATTGCAGTTATCTTTTTTTTTTTTAAGTATTGCAGTTACGATAATAAATTATGATTCACGTAAAGTATTATTTCAAAATACTTTTTTTTTTTTTTAAATGCCAGATTTCTACATTTATTTATTTAACCATACTCCTACTCCTATGTCCGATCACCGATCTAACTGATTTCTTTTTATTTTCAAGACATCAAAACCTGGTAATATAGCCATTAAACATACACTAGCCAAAGAATGAAAGAAGTGAAGATAATGATAATCCGTTTCTTAATTGTATTTGCCGACAATATAATAGAGATACATGTCACTCAAATACTTGTTTGTCATAAAAGAACAGTCCAACAATCATCTCGACCGTACACGTGTAACCAATCATCTAGCACCACTAATGAAGATGCGGGTCCCTTTCATCAACTAATCGAATATTTATCAATGTTTTATAACTTACTTGATTAATTGTCTTATTAATCTTGGTTAGTATCATCACATTCAAACTTCTATAATAGAACACACACATTTTTATAAAAAAAACATTTCTATTTCTTTCAACAACAACTTATAATGAAAGAAACCTAATTAGGCTTCAAACATACAATCTCCTTATAAATAAAAAACACACACAAATCTTAAATCTAATCCCGATTGAAAACATTAAAAAACCAAAACTTCAACAAATAATTAATCTATCTCAATAAAAAAAATATGACTCAAAAGTTTTTTTTTTTATAAACCCTATCGGCTGATCCGGAAAGCCCCGGTAGGAACGCACCGGAATGCTACAGAGTGAACTTCTCTCCGAAGAGCCACCACACTGCCTATCCCGAGTTTGGAATACTTTCCGACTAATGTCAGGGGTAGTCGGATCGCCTGATACCGGACTACCAGGTAAACTGCCTTGATCTTTGGCCCAAGCCCAGACTTCCCACATAGACATGATTTTGTTTTTAGGGAGACTCGAACCCTGGAGGAAGTGTTGTAACACATTCCCAAGTCTCATCTACCACTAGACCACGACCATGTGGGCATGACTCAAAAGTTCGTACCATTTGAAACTCTTTCGAAAACCTAACGCATAATTTTGTGAAACTCACTCATAAATTACACATATATCTTCAAACTCAACTAACTTATTTTAACGGTATAAGAGTTCGATGTCGAGATTCAATAATACATTTGTAGTTTAGAGATGAACTATTTGAGCTTGTATAGTCACCAAGAGAGATTGAAAAGAAAAATCGTCTAGTTTTGGGTATAATACAATTACAATCATTCAACACATTTTCTTAATGACATAGTGTGCAAGGAGTTCTCTGCTTCAAAGACTTGGGAAGCTCTAAGACCGAGGGAGGAAGCTAAGGATTGGTTTGATCTTGTTTGGTTCAAGGGTTGTGTCCCTAGGATGGCTTTCAACTTCTGGATTGCAAACCTCAACCGCCTACCAACTAGAGCAAGGCTAGCCCATTGGGGGCTTAATGTTCCTTCCTCTTGTTGTTTTTGTGGCTGCAGTGATGAAACTCGAGATCACCTCCTGTTGTTGTGTGGTTACACCTCACAGATCTGGTCTCTCCTACTGCTCAGGTTGACGCCTACACATCCCACCATCACCTCGTGGTCAGAGTTGTTATCTTGGATCCGATCTTCCTCAGACAGAGCTCCTACTCTCCTCCGGAAATTAGTGGCTCAAGCAACAATAAACCACTCCTGGAAGCAACGAAACAACCTCCTACACAACAATCTTTCAATGCCAGCCTCTGTCTTGCTCAGAGTCATCGACAAGGACATCCGCAACATCATCTCCGCGAGACGTCATCGAAGGCGCTTCAGCAATTTGATGTCCCTAGGTGTTTGCTTTTCACTTGTTTCTTTCTTCTGTATTTTGTTTCCTTGTTTTATTTTTTGCCAAGGTCTCAAGAAGCTTGTAACATTTAACTATGTAACTTCACAATCATCATTAATATGATATTAACTCTTTAGCAAAAAAAAAAAAAACACATTTTCTTATTTTGCAATTGGATAAAGACTAATTAAATGGGCTGGGCCAACACAAAGTGGACTTTTATTTTACTTCGACGGCGTTCTGGACCACTTCAATTTTCTCAGTATACTCACTTCAATTTTCTCACTTTTACATTTAAATATATGATTTTAAGTTCTTAACTCAAAGCCAACTTTACAATTTGTTTATTCGCATAAAGTAATTTTCGGGTTTCCTCACTGATATAGGGGGAAAAATGCAAAACAAACCCCAAAGAATCTTTTAATCGACAAAAAATCCCCAACAAAAAATGTCATGATAATTAAACCCCAACCTTTCAATAAAATGCAAATCAAACCCTGGAGACAAACTCTGTTAAAAAACTAACGGATGACAAAACGATGTCGTTTTGTTTATTTTTTAACACACTCTAAAATCGATTTCTTTTGAACTTTTTATTAAAAAAGAAGATAAATGATCACTTACAAGCAAATCATTAGTAAATTAACATAATTTTGGTTATATCTTTGATAATACAAAAGTTTGAGTAACAAGTTATGAAACGAAATGGAAAGGATCCGTGCAACAAAAACAACTTGAAAGGTTCAAAGTAGATAGTTTTGCATCATGGGTTTAACAAAAGAGCAACATGTTCACAAAAGCTTGTTTTTCGATTCACCATAGGTCCCTACGATTCGCTAGCTCCCATGGCTAAGACGGGATGACTGTGAAAGATGTTCTGCGTTGTCGACAATCTTCCTAGGTCTCCCTCGGCCTCTTTTTGGTGCAGTTGATGATGAAGTTGCCACCTCATTCTTACAAGTTTGTTTATTATGCCCTGTTAAACCACACTTACTGCATGTCTAAGAAGATAAAAAAAGTTAAGCCAATACCACAAGAACTTACTAACAACGACACATATACCAAGAGCTTTCTTACCACTTGAATTTTTGGCTTATTTTCCCATGATGCACGTATACGTTTATTGTATGGTTGTCTTCCCCTTGGAATTTTATCTTTTGGAGGCAAGACCTTGACATCTTTAGTTCTATCCCACATATCTATCCCATTCATCCCTTTCAAACCCTCTTCATAGCACTCCTCCCATCTGCAAGCCATAAACCAACCCGACACGTGCGACTCTGGCTTAATGTTTTTGTTCTCTTCTCGAAGTGCTTTGATGATGTGAGCACATGGGATTCCACTTATATCATATTGTCTGCATTATAATATAAGAAATCATTAGATTATGATCAAAAGACACCAACAATGACTTAAGACAAATTTAATACTAGTTAGGATTAAGTCAACCACATGAAGGATTACTCCTAACATTCACTCGGTATTTTTTTCTTCCATGGTCTACTTCATACTCTCCTTTTCCCCGCTGGAGTAATCTGACAGTCATAAGAAGTTCGCTTTCGAAGATCAAGCTCAGCTTGCGTAGGAGGAGTCAACTACATGAGTATCTCCACCTAAATACAGCCCATCAATAGTCCAATATCCACCAGCATGAATCCTTAACTAGTAATCCCTGAAAAGTTTAGAAACCAAACTCTATTTCACTCAATTTATTGAAGAACAAAAACTCAGATTCTGATTTTTTAGATTACGATTTAAAATTTGAAACATGAAATCGAAACTTACATAGAAACATACGAATACAAAGATTTCGTCTTGCAATTGTTAGTTTCCAGTCAGCTAAATCGCAGAAGAAAAGAGCTTTAGGTTCTACCCAAAAATCCCCAAATTTTTTTGTCTCCGTGTTTCTTCGAAATCGATCTTAGAGTGTTAAAACATAACCAAAACGACATCGTTTTGTCCTCTGTTAGTTTTTTAACAGAGTTTGTCTTCATGGTTTGATTTGCATTATATTGAAAGGTTGGGGTTTAATTATCAGAACATTTTTTGTTGGGGTTTTTTTGTCGATTAAAAAATTCCTTGGGGTTTAATTTGCATTTTTCCCCTGATTTAGGGGATTTGTCCGAACCTTTTTTTAAGTTGCATAAGGAAATCTTCAAATGTTAGTCAATCTTTGACCCTCTCTAGATATTATAAAATGTAAAAGTAACTCATTTAAAAAATAACTTATATACAATTTTGTTTTTGTTTTTGAGAATATCTTATATACAATTTTAGGCCATGTTAACATTATAGAAACTGTTTTTTGACAGCAAATGACAAAAATTTGGAAACTGAAGTTGATGGCAGTACTACAAAATTATATACATGAACCTATTGTGGTTACTATTATGTATAGACTCAGACTTCAATTTTGATTTGATTACACAACAAAAGCGAAAAGTACTGAAAATAGGTGTGTTACTTTTGATAAATTATATATCTGCAAATATCAATGGCCAGAGTATTTGATGAAAAATGTTAAAATAATTTTTATTGTTACATTTTGGAATTATTGGGACAGAGGGAATATCTTTACCGGTCAAATGTAATCAAGAAAGCGATCCCCAAAATCAGTATATATGCTTATCTCTTATTTACCTAACTTATGGATTCTGCAAATCGTCTTTGATCTCACCGTTAAAGTTTTCGGGATCACCCAAATATCAGATGTTTTTAGATCCCAATATATTTGATTACCATTTCGCGATGATTATAAAGGATCCCAATAATATCAAAAGTTCAAAAAATAAAATGTGGACCATCACAAAAACCAGGGGAGATAACGAATAAGAATTTTTTTTCTAAATAATATTATCTACTTATACAATTGGGGTTTAATTAATCAATTTATTAATTAATTTTAGAAACATTTAAGTAAAACATAGACATTCCAAGCAATGGTACTGTGGTTAGTCCCTACCACGAGGCTATATTGTTAAGAGTTATGCCAACATATAGAATATATATCATGAGCATATTATAGAGGCAGATTCTCCCATTTTTATTTTTATAATATACAAGTTAAAATCCCCATTTATTTAAACGGTCATTGGACTCATTACTATAGATTAATTAGATGTGTAAGAACATTCATTAAGACTATATATTAATTTCATTATCTAAACATATTGTGCGCTTGGTTTTTGGTATTTTTAACGTTTTTTTTTTTGTTCATTTGCTAAACTTTGCTGTTTATAAATACAAAACTAGAGTGTTATTATAACTTGATCCGTTGCCAAACTTATTCCATCTGTATATTATGCCTTGGACGAAAACAGAAACTATATTTATTTTGGCATCAAATAAATAGAATAGAATATTAATAAAAGACGACTTCACAATACTTTCATAAAAATAAATATTTCGTCGGTCGAACATGTAAGTCAGAACAGAGAAGAAGCAAACCTCCAAACTCCTCAGAGAAATAAATAATGCAACAAATGATTGCTTCAACATATACTGGTAAGATCTCTTTCATTTTTATACATTTAAACAAAAAAAGAAAATTTGTATAGAAAAATGAACTATTTTGAGGTGGTGTAGAAGTAGAACCAGGTAAAATATTATATCCATGTATCTATTAATTAACAAAATATCAGGAATACAATTTAACAAAATATGAATCAAACTAACGTAACATCATAAAATGGAGACCCGGATTATGGTTTTCAACAAGATTTTTAAGTTGTCACTAAAATATCTGAATTCTAACTAAGTTAGATCTTAACAGATACACTACAAGAAAAAATGTGTATTGTTACATAAAAATACGTCACAATACAAAAAAATACGTAGCAATAAAACTATTGTGATAACTTTATGACAATTTGTAAACAGTTACAATAGCTTCGTTGCAAATGTTTAGGAGTAACAAAAATGTTACAACAATTGTGACGAAACCATTTAGTATATATTATCTCACAAATTCCAACGAGATATACTAGTGACAAAATTATCATAACTAGAGACTAAAAATATTGTCCCAAGAATTGTTGTAATTTGTGACTTTTTTAACGTCCTAATTCCGTCTTTCATTTATACGGAAATATAGTCTTAACTTGTCACAAGAAATAGCAACAAAAAAACGTTATAAATCCATCACACTTACTAACTAAAACAAAGTCTTAAAACCGTGACGGTAATGACGTTTTTCCGTAACAAATGATTACTAAAATATCTTACCTATTAGTCTTAATTTGCAACTATTTTCTAATAAACTACTGTTTTTTACAATTTTTTGTCACAATTATATATATTTTTTTTAACTATTTTTTTTTTACAATTTTTGGTCACAATTATATTTTCTTACGTTTAACCAACTAAATTATTATTGTACTCAAATTTATAAAAATTTAACTATTTGCTTTTGACTAAACGACATTTTATTAGCTAGTTTAAAGGTCAAATAAACATAAACGTGTAATTGAGGATCAAATCTCAAATGTGGATCTAACAAATCGTTTACAATTTAGGCATAAACCAATGATATCTACAAAATTCAAAGAGATCTGAAAAACAAAAAAACAGATCAAACTTTAGATCTAATTACAATCAGCAATAAAAAAAGAGTTTGAAGCATGCATGCTATAAGAAGTATAGAAGCCTTAGTGATACTCAAAGTAACTCCAAGAGAAGCATCATTGAGACATTCAGCATTTTGCATCATTTTTATGCCCCCGGTAGAACCACGACCCTTCTGGTGTCTTCGTACCGTGTGGTGGTGAGTTACGCCAAAAACAAAGATTGGAAGAAAAGAAATCGTGATTGTAGCCATTGTTGATTCCTTCTTCTTCTTCATATTGCTCTTCTTCTTCACAGACGGTAACAAGATCCCAAGGTGCGAGTGAGATGTCATCGCGGTAAGTTTCTTCTTTCTTTTCCTTTTTCCGGTAGCTTTGATGAGAAAAACGACTACAAAATTGCCGTAAAGTCCAGGTTACAAAAAATGTTTAATAGAGGAAGTCTTGTGGAAACTGGAGAGAATGAAATATCAGAAAAAATAATTGACGATTCATGGAGAAAAAGAGAAAAAAGAATTGAGAGAAAAATTGCATGAAACTAAATTCAGAAATCTCTGAGGCTTTCTACAGAAAATAAATATAGTTCTAGTTGAAGATGGGGAAGTGGAGGATCGGGAGAAGATCGTGGAAAGAAGTTGAATGTTTTTGTTATTTTACTAAAATTACAAACAGTACTTAACAGTTAACTGACACTAAAATAACTCAACAAGTCGTAATTTTATATAGATTGGAAATAGTAAAATAATTATTTTTACTAACTCAAAATGCTTTGGGTACTTGTAAATTTTCCAATTTTATCTCTTTCCATTTTTTCTTGTTTAAAAATAATAATAAGAACAAAATCCCATTGGTAACTATAAATCAAAAACCAAGAAAACACATGGATTTTGATTTTTGTTTAGAATTAGGTAGATTTTTTTTTTCAAAAACAAGATTCCCTAAATTGTATCGAGTGGATTTCTTAAGAATCTTTAATGGATAATAAAAAAATGGTTTCTAGAAAATCAAAAGCCAAAACTATTTTAAACCCTACAAACAATGATAAAGTTTTTAAGTAGTTTTTGATTTTTGATTTTCTAAAAACCATTTTTTTGTTTTGATTTTTGATTTGATGGTAAATAGAAAGCTTTTGATAATGATAAAGTTAATACTCTATATATAATATGAAATGTATTGTTTGTTATCAATTTTGCTTGTCACAGCAATGTCAAAAAATATGACATACTTGTAGTAAGTAGAAACCATTCGATAGAAAAATATGACGAAATAAAATGTCATACAAATTTTCATAAGTTGCGACAAATTTACTATACATTTTTGTCATAATTTATAACGATAATTTTTTGTCAATGATTAATATAATATAGTGGCTTATTTTAATTACAATATCGTCATAAGCTGATACTTGTAATGTATTTTTTGTTATCAATTTTGTTTGTCACAAAAATGTCAGAAATTTTGACGTTGTTTTAGTAGTCATTTCATATAAAAATGCGACAAAATAAAACGTCACTACATGAATCTTAAGTTGCGACAAAATTAATATACTTTTCGTAATAATTTATAACGATAATTTTTTAATAGATGATTAGTATAATATAGTTACTGATTTTTAATAACAATCTTGTCATAAACCGATATTTGCAAGTTTGTCATTAACGCGTTAAAAATAGTGACAACACATATTGTATGAATACCGTCATAATTGTTACGATTGTTATTTTTATCACAATTTAGTAATTAATTACTACAAATTTTGGCTACGATTTTTTCAGTCACATTATTGAGACGACACAACTATGAATTTGAGACACAAAATATTTAGTAACAAAACAATATCTAAAACATCACAAATTTGTGACGAAATAAGTTAGTCTCAAATAAGTTAGTCTATAAACTAACCCATATAGACCGGTCTCAATACCTCTCATGTTGTATTTACAATACCATTCCTCTTTGTATTCAACATTTTTGTTGCTATGAAACCTTTGTAATATTTTCTCAATAAATAAACAAGACGTTAAAAGAAACTAAATTTTTTTAAAAAAATTCAAAGAAACTAGGGGGAATTGCAATTACAAAGACGTTAAAAAAACTAAGTCAGATCCTTAACAACGCATTGTAACTAAAAACCGTCGATATAATGAAAAATAAAATATAACATTAAGAGATTTAACTATTTAACAACTTTCATGATCGTCGCCTTATTTTTGAAGATATTACAGAAGAACTTTTAAGCCAGTATTCTTTTTCTTCTTTTCTTTTTTGAAAACTAAGACATACCAGGTTTAATTAAGCCAGTAGTCGATATCCACATTTTGAAAAGATGTACCAATACGCATGAAAATTAATATGTATACCTCATTTAAGTCAATTAATTGACAAACAATTTAATAAAGATGATTAAGTCAGTAAGTCACTAAACTGCAGCCAATTGATTATTGTAACCTATACACATGAATAAATTAATCGACTGATAAATAATTGCTTGTGGGTAGACTGTAGAGCAAGTGTTGACGTAAAGTACTTTGTTTTGAGTCTCACAAGAGTTGTGGCTTTCACACACAATCGCAATATAGATTTTAGTCAAATATTGTAAACTTATTATTTTGGTTGTGTCGTTTTTATTGCATGCATGCATGTGATTTGGCTGCACTCTTTAAATGTGAGAAGTATTTCCAACAACTAGTTTAAATGAGAAATCTTTAAAAAAATATGGAAATGGACAAAACAAATAAATCGAAATTGATCTTTGTGTGGTAGAATGTTGAGAGTTGTGTCCTTGTAATGTCCATATGAATGTACACCTGGTCCTCACACATTCTTATCTCACACTAGTTAATATGTAGCACATATATACCTTTGAAAAATATAGGTCATTAATTTTGACATGATGCATCTAACATTCAAACTTAGACCTATATGTGTACATAGAAATTAATACACATGGCTAATGAGTCTGTATAAATTAAATGATTTTTTCGTTTAATCAAATTACACATCAGAAGTGGTCTCCGTCGATCGTGACAAATATGTGGTCTCCATATGTAGGATTATTGAGTTATATATTGATTTGGTTGCATTGGTTCAATCTCCTTAAAGTTTCGCATACAAACCACAAATAATTTTATATATAATATATTTGTAATCATGTACGTTAGATCGATTGAGAATGAATTATATTCACTGGTTACAGTTATCATGTGAATTCCATAGCGATCAAAACAAATATCGATCAGATAAAGTAGATACACATTAATAAACACGACAAAAGGATGTGATATATAAGACAAAATGACCCCAACAAAATCGATCGAATTTTTTTGGGGTATGTTGATTTGAAAACTCATGAGAGTTTTTTGGGATAGAAACAAAAGGAGAGAAAAGGGTTAAAGAGGAGGATGTAGACAAGGCAAGGAACAAAAGTAGGGTTTAAGATGTTTTTGCCTCTGAATTTTTAATGGATGTAACTTGTCCCTTCATCATCTCCATGTTTTTTCTTCTATTTTGGTTTTGGAATTTATGGTGATGTTATTGTACATGTACTTTCTCCTCTTTTGGATTTTGATACCACTCATGTCTCCTCTCAATTCCCCTAGGGTGAATATCCTTTTTACCCCCAATTTTTTTGAATGTTATAAACATGGTATCTGAAAAATATGCCGTACTCGAAGAATTTAGAATTAAAAAATGATATATGAGAATTTACGTAGATGGAACTAAAGTGTTGTAAGAAAATAGTTATATAGCACAAGATTTCGAACATTATGAACAATATATATGCAGTTGACAAAGAAAGACAAATTATATATCCAAGCTTTTGATTTTCTATTGTATATCGCCTAGGCCTAATGTATATATCAGTCATATGAGGTTAATCAAAGCAATACTCTCCTTACAAATCTAGACACTCTGCCGTTGTAGTCAAAACTACGTACATTGTTTTTTTTATCTACTATTCTATGCTCTACGTAAAATTTTAACGTATCAGAAGTTTTAAGGATAACCTATTAGTCCATTAATTTCAAAAATATCTTCTTCTTTGTTTGGTCAAAAATATCTAACACGAGAATACCTCACAATCTTGACCTAAGAATTCTCATTTTTTAAACTAGTTGACTCTACAGAAATAAAAGTAAATAATTTTTTTTTTATGAACCTTATATCAATCTCAAAATACAAACATAACTTAGTAAAAATATAGACATAAGCAAGACGCTTATAAAGATAATTCTAGTTAAACTAGCTAGGATAAGAATATACTAATACAAAAATATCGAATCATGTCCGCAGAAAAGATAGATATATACTATATATACCATTCATTATAACATGTTGAATCATATTTTTGTTAAGAAATGGAATAACACGGTTCTAATACCACTAATGGGACGGACACAAGATGTTATGTATCATAAAATTTCGTAATAAAAATTCATAATAACACGATTACGTATCATAACATTTCGTAATAAAAAAATTTCAAAAAGAAAAAAAAAATCGTAATAAAATATTATGTATATTTCTTTAAAAATTCAATTTAATCTGTAAATATTTGGACACAGCGTGCTTTTTTGATATAGGTTAAATAACCTCCAGAATGTTCAAACTAGTGTTTATATTATTACATGTATAATTAATTAGTGAAGCATTTATATGTGTCTAGATACACATTTCGTTCTATATGCGATTTTTAAATTAATAAACATAAAAGATGTATTGTATACTTTATTGTGTGTTGGTGTGAGAATCTTTATATACAAGAGGGCTTCGCTTTTATTGTGGGATGAATAATTGAATCATGTGGATGTGATATGCATAATTGGAAGGTTTCGGCGAAGAATCTTGCGGCAAAAATCAAACTTAAACTATGTTTAGTTAATAACATATAATTATAAATCGGAAGTCAAAAAAGCATAACATAATTAATAGTAATAATGATATCTCTATTGATACACTCTCATATGAGATGATATGTGTCTGCGACCTCGACACCCAAAAGAATTTCTATTACAAGACTACATTACAACTCTGAACTGTAATGAAAGTAAATATGTGATGTTGAATGAATAAAATGGAAAAAAATCCACCTAAAATAAGACAGACAATTGTTTTTTTTTTTTTTTTGATATAAACTGGTTTAGTGGTTTTGAAGACCATGTATATGCTTTATCAAAAAAAAAAGACCATATATATGACCTATATCTAAAATATATTTTGTTGAATACATTTACGATGAGTTTTATTTTCAAAACGGCAAGAAAAATTAAGGTTCAATTCATGACATGGTGGAATGTTTTCAAACTTATAGTTTTATTATCTCACTTTTATTAACAAAATAACATTATTATTATATGAGAACTATTAAATCATTGAAACAATAGGTTAGTTACTAATATTAACTAGAACTTTAATTCTATAAATAAAAAGAAAGGTACCCTACTTAAATGAAATGCAATCATATACAAGTACTATACAACCTACAAATTTTTAAATTCCAAAAAACATTCAGTAACAGTAATTTAAGTATATTAGTTTAACGACTCTAAACACGAGCAAGATAACTTCATCGAAGGAGTGAGATTTATCCACGTGTCAAAAATCCATTTTACCAAAGATCTCTTAAATTCGACATACACATGCAGCTACCTCCTAGAGAGAGATATAATAGAGACTCACTCATCTCACTTTGTATTATTTGTGTGTTTTTATTAAAAACATTTTTTCCATCTTCCTCATCACCTTCCCAAGAAGAAGAAGAAGAGAGGTTAATAATGATGGGCAGTGTCGAGCTGAATCTGAGAGATACTGAGCTGTGTCTTGGTCTTCCCGGTGGAGATACGGTGGCTCTGGTGACGGGTAACAAGAGAGGATTCTCGGAGACGGTTGATCTGAAACTGAATCTGAACAATGAGCCTGAAAGCAAGGAAGAATCTACGACTGATCATGAAGTCGTGACTTCTGTTTCCAAGGAGAAGAGTTCTTGTCCCAAAGATCCAGCTAAACCTCCCGCCAAGTAACTTTACCATTTTACCCTTTTCGATTCATGTTTCCTTTCTTCCCATACTTTTATTTTTCGTATACATAGCGATATCTCAAGTTTTTCAGCTGAAAAATCTAACAAAATTTGATAAAATTGGCAGAAATAAAGAGAATTAAGTAACTAAAATTAATATTAAAATTCCATGAAATAGTCTACAATTTATTTTTCTTAAGTAGTTGAAAATCCGAATATATATATAGTCTCATGACTCTCATGCATATAAATTTTTAGGATATATTTGAAACATCACGTAAAAATTGAGTTAATGCTAGCTAATTATAGTTCATATAACATATATATTCGTATAGACATATAAATCTTGTGTAACATAATCTTATGCAAAATATATAATTTTGTAGGGCACAAGTAGTGGGATGGCCACCGGTGAGATCATACCGGAAGAACGTGATGGTTTCGAGCCAAAAATCAAGCGGTGGCACTGAGGGGACGGCGGCGTTCGTGAAGGTCTCGATGGACGGAGCACCCTACCTGAGGAAAGTCGACTTGAAGACGTATAAAAGCTACGATGAGCTCTCTAATGCTTTGGCCAACATGTTCAGTTCTTTTACCATGGGTACGTACGTTTTATACCAATACATTTTTCGTACTAATTAGATGATTCCAATCATACCAATACATTTTTCGTACTAATTAGATGATTCCAATCATGCATCTTTATTTTTGAACCTGAAGTTTGATACTTGTTAGTTGTTACTATATTAAGGAAAAAACAAAAAACTTGGGTAGTTAAGTATAATTTTCACTATAATGTATAAATGGAGTAGACAACTCTTCCATATGATTTCATGACAAAATATGTTGCACCGTAAACGCCAAGTTTGAATTTAGGATCTTGCTTAAGATCCAAACAACTCTCAACTAAAGACTATATAGGCTGGCACAGTTTTAAATTTTTATACATTATATATTAATGTGAAAGTAAAAATAATGATTGTGTAAAAATGAAGTAAAAAATGGAGGAGAAGAAGGGATGATAGACTTCATGAATGAGAGGAAATCGAAGGATTTAGTGAATAGTTGGGACTATGTTCCTTCTTATGAAGACAAAGACGGTGATTGGATGCTCGTCGGCGACGTTCCTTGGCAGTACGTCTTCCTCTTCAATTCCTCTCATTAATTCCAATTTAATTGAGTGATTTATTTATTCATTTGGATACTAACTCGTTCATTTAAATCTCTCATTTATTAGTATGTTCGTTGATACATGCAAGCGTTTACGTCTCATGAAAGGAGCTGACGCTATTGGACTCGGTACGTATTTCTACCAATGCATCAAAGCTTATAGTATATCTAAACCGTTTCGTATTGATTAAAGATTTTACACATTTATATACAGTTAAAAATAGCTTATACGGAGATTAAAAGTTAGTACAGTGTCGCAACGTACACCTGAGCAGCATAATTGTTCGTCCAAAGCATTTAATCTCTTGTTTAGATCGTCTAAGACCACATCTAATCAAACATTTAAACCGTATCATCTTCATGGAAAAAAAAATTCGGGGCTAAATACAAAAAAATATACTATATAAACATTGCGGTAAATTTTCTTGCTTATCCATTGTAACAAATTTCAGCTCCGAGAGCAATGGAGAAGAGTAAGAGCAGGGCTTGAAGTTAAAAGAATAAGTGGTAATGGTTATATATTCTGATTAACACATTGATGGGTGTTAAATTGTGTGTTTTTCTTCGGTGAAAAACATTGTTCAATTTTATGTGTTTTGATCTGGATTTGGTATGTAGATATAGTTTGTATGCTATTTTGTGTAATGGACTTAAGTTAAATATGTGAAGACATTTGTGATGGAAAATATGTAATAAATTGAACATCTTATATTCTTTTGTGTGTTTGTCTTTCTTCTTGCTAAAAATGTCTACTAATTACTCCATCTGTATTTAAAAAAATGATGTTTTGAATTTTGTTTTTGTTTTTGAAAGATTGATTTTCTACATTTTAATTAATACTTTTTCAGTTTACTAAGTCAATTAATGCTTTTTTGTGGTTAATACATCATGGAGGCATTGCTTTTTATTATTGGGAAACAAAAAAGTAAGTAAAAGATAAATAGTTATTGTGTCTTAATATGTGTGAAAAACTTAAAACATCATTCTTTTAAATACAAAGGGAGTAGAATGTAGTGAGTACTTGACAAAAAAATAAAGTTTCTGGCATAGTTTCGAGGTCGATATAATTAGAATGTAATTATAAATTTGGAAATGATTCACTTTGTTTTGGTATATTGATTTGTTGGTACTTAAAGTTACAATTGGCTTTGGTTGGAGGAAATAAAATAGAGAAATAGGACCCATAGGGAAGAGAGGGGAGCAATGCCATGTGCATCTTCATGGGTCTCTTCATTTCATTACCTTTGTTTATCATTTCATTTCCCATTAAATTAATTAGGAATACTAACTTTTATACCAACTAAATTTAATAGGATTTTACTTCTCATAAACTATACACAAACAACCTCTTTATAATGAAAAAAGAGAGAGAATAAAACTCGATATAAATATAATCCCATCAAAGATAAATGTACATGTCACTTTCAGACAGAAATTACAAGTTATGTACGTAAAGTTGTCACATACTCACATGTATGCTCTATGTTAGGCTTTGGATTTCAAAAACTTGTAGATTTAACATCGTCATCACTTCATCTCGCTCCATAGCTTCGGTTATGTCGAGTACACGGACCGAAAATCGCACGGATTTATGTTTCCATGTTTTTATTTTTTTTGCTATAGGATCATACTCTAGGATTATAATTCACTTTGTAAACCTAAATTATTTTCATTTTCAATGAAATATTTACCATTTAGCAAAAAAACTTATAGATTTTCGTGTGTGAAAATCCCTAACTCTGTGATAAATTTCAAAAACTTGTAGATCAAAAATTAAGAATATGCAAATAAAAAGTATAGATATGTATATCGCGGATCCACATTATTGGTATATTGTATTCCTGATTATAGTACGTATACCCCTTTTGGATTGATGGTGGTTGCTATTATAATGGAGCTATCATGTCTCTAAGTCTCTTAATGTTTTGATTAATGAATTTACTGTTCAACGTTAACAATTATTAAGAATGTAATATTCAATTCACAAACAGTATAACGGATTATGCAGATGCATAGGTAAAATAAAGAAAATTGAGAATGTAAATATTGATTAAAATGGGGAAGCACATGGAGAAGAAGTTGAATCCCAATCGAACGAATCAAAGTTTCATATTTGTATCGCGCTCCAACGTACATGCATGCATATATATAGAAAAAATGTCTATAAATGTATATATGTGTAAACACAAACATTTGTACAATTCGTTACGTTGAAATGTTTTAAATTTTCAATATTTTAATATTTACATCCACTTCTTGGATCAGGCAGAAGCATGTTCGATGTTTGATGGGTCAATAATTAATTGTACAAGTTGACGCTCTAGACGGTTCTTCACCAAACTAATATGATCCTATAATACCTTATTTGAGAATTAGAGATAAATAAATTTTTTGAAAATGTGATCATGTAAAAGAAAATTGGCTAACAATGTTTCATTATTAATAAATTTTGATTAAAAATCATTGTAAATAAAATGAAGGTTGGGCTTCGTTACAGGCCCAAAAGCAAATGCACTTTGTTCTGCGACGAGATCCCAGCATCGGTGCACCAAGAACTCGAGGAACGGGTTAAGAATGTGGAATCGACTTTGTCGGATCTCAAACTCGAACTAGACAAGGAGAAGATCAAATCGGCTGCTAGAGTTACTTCGTTTGAGCTCATAGATTTTTTTATAAAGAGATTCGTCCTATCTTGCTTCTAAATCTCAAAATACTAATTACTAGTATGTTTTTATTGTCAGAGCGTGAGGAGGTTTTAATAACAACAAAATAATCAGTTTTGACGATGTTTAAGTAGCTCTAGGATGTTTAAAGTTTCATTCAAAACATTAACTTTGAGAGGACGATTCTCTGTTTTACTTTTTACGAAGCAAGTAATATATCTCTAACTACACAGAGAATCATTGAACAAGTAATATAAGATATGGAGCTGATTGGAGGTCTTGATGGATAGATGTTTTTGGATTATCACTATTTTCAATCAAATAAAACAATGTATGTATTTCATAATTTGAAGTCGTATTGGTCTAACGTCTATTATTATTGACAATGAAATGCTATGTGGAAGAGCAAGATTCAAACTAAGAACACCACATATGGTGAATAAACAACCGACATGTTGAAGTCAAGCTTGAGAAAGTTTCCTTGGGAAGAAAGCACTCTCTTCGAAAAAGATGGGCCTTATAGGGGACTTTAATCTCTAATAACCTTCCTCAAGATTTTTTAACCTAACTAACTCTCTTTAACCTAACTAACCCTCAACTTTCGTCTTCACTCAATTTACCCTCACTTTATTATAATATATCTATTAATCTAATAATCAAAATCTAAATAAATATCTAATTAATACATCTAACAACCAAAACCTATCTAATGCTCACACGTGGCCTTCTTCTTCCCCATTTCTCTCTCTCGGCTGCGTTTAAGAACAAAACAGAGCAAGAAGAAAACATTAATTCAGTCCAATTCTTCATCACTGCCTCTAATTAAATTCGAATTTAATTACCCAACAACCTAAAATTAACTCTAACCTATCTATACTCTCCACGTAGCTTTCCCTTTCCTCATTTCTCTCTCTCTGTGTTACGGTTAAGGAAACGGAGGAAACAGAGGAAGCTCCAAAATCGATTATTCAGCTCTTCCTCTCTTCCTTGTACGTCTGTGTTTGTCATTTCATCTCGTCTTCATTCTCTTCCTTTCTTTTCTCTTAATTAGTGGTAAAGAATATCAACGAAAAACAGAGTAAGCTTCGGATCCGGAAGCTTCCTCCTCTAAATCGTCCGATTCCTCCTCCTCACATCGTCGCCGGTCTTCTTTCTTCTTCTTCCTCTGTCTATCTCGCTCGTCGTCGTCATTGTTCTTTGGTTCTCCATCTCCGTTAACAAAAAAAAGGCAATGCATAGGGTATTATAATGAGGAGTAAAAGCACACTCTGTTCTTCGTTAGACAATTAAATCTGCATAACAAAGGTATGATATTTACGTATTTGTAATTTGTGTTTAGGTTTTGTTTTAATTTAGGTTTTGTTCTAATTTTGGAGATTTGTTTGTAATTTAGATAATATGTATTGTTTTAAAAGGTTTTGCACATTGGACTTGTTTTGTAAGTCTATTGAAGGGATGTGATAAGTTGTTTGGTAAAATTGCAGTTGAATCGTGCCGAATCGTGCTGATTAAAGGGAAGCGGAGGTAAATCAAAAGTGCAGATATAACTGGTAATACTAGGTATGAATGTGTTATTTTATTTTGGTCAGAGTCTCTGCCAGATATGACTGGTATGACTAGGTATGAATGTGTTATTTTATTTTGGTACGAGTCTCTACCAGATATGACTGGTATGACTAGGTATGAATGTGTTATTTTATTTTGGTCAGAGTCTCTGCCAGATATGACTAGTATGACTAGGTATGAATGTGTTATTTTATTTTGGTAAGAGTCTCTGCCAGATACGACTGGTAATAGTAGGTATCACTATGTTTTTAGGTTTCTAATGCTCTCTGCCATATATAACTGGTATGAATGAGTATGACTATGGTTTATGGTTTTAGGTTTGTTCTTCCTCTTTCTTTTTTATTAATCTTCATGATCCTTAAGTCCATATATATAGCTAATTGATACTTAGGGACCACACAAAACATATAAAGTTTAATAAGGAAATTAGAGAAAAACACATTTTTTCCTAAAATATACCTCATACATAAGGATAATGTATGAGTACAAACCTCATTGTTATGTCAAATACGCAAAAATAAAGTTATTTTACATTTGAATACACGAAATGATAGTAAATATGTTTCAATGATTACATTGGAGTAGTCCTACTGAAAAATATATGATTTCACCTAAATATGACTAATAATACGTGAAAACCACCAAAGTATGACTATGTGTAAAGTGGTCATACTAAAAAACTAAGTATGACTATGTTTAAATTTTATATATTATTTAATAGATTTGACGACGCATGTGTTAAATATGCTTATTTATAATAATTTTTAAAACTTTTTCACATGTTTATGCTCATTTCTTAGTTAGACCAGTATGACCAGTTTTCTATTTTATGTTCACTTGTTAGTTAGACCAAAAAATTGAATTTCGTTCAAAGTCATACTTATCAATACTATTCATATCCATTTGTTCGAAGCACCTAAAAACAAGTAAAACAATACTAGTTAACAATCAAACTTAGTATTATCAATTATATGATTCCATGACAATTAGACGTAGTAGTATTAGTTGTATTAAGTTAAATTCATATCACTAACAGTCAACAAAATCCACAATACTAGCATTTAACAATTTTGAATACATACCAAAAGACAGTAGTACCTAGTAACACCATTATGACCTAAATCACTTATCATAAAACACGAGTTTAACATTATAATTTTTTTTTGCTAAGTACCTAAAAACATCAATTTACCATTTCTAATATTTTACAACCTGAAACATCATTACAAAGGGCACATCAAATATTCTAAATCAACATTCAACGTCATTTATTTGTTCTCTTGCATGTCCTTCTTTTCTCAACTTCCACTTCAGCTTTAGGATTTCTGGAGGATTTGTGGCTTCTTTAAACAACGGTTACATACTAATTGGGCATTTAAGTGCAAACATAACCTGTAAAAAAACATATCAGTAAAGAACGATTCCTTGTTGTTATCGTAATGTAAACAAGAAATTAAATAGTTTTTTACAGCATAATGGTGCTAAGTTTTAAATTGAGAAATGAAACATAATCGAGACTTTGACAATAGGAAACACAGAAGAATAACAAAACTTATGATCTAATTCCAAACAAGAATACGAGAACATTATAAACGTACGATTTCATACCTTAGTTTTCTCATTAATTGTTTGTCCATGTGTTCTTATTACTTCTACTTCGTCTTTCACGCAGACCATCTCGAGATAAACCAACCGATAGTTACTGGTTTCTATGACGTGTAAGAGCTTTCATCATATTCACTACCTTGACTTGATACAACTTCAAGTTCTTCATAACCAACCAAACTGAGAACAAAAATCAAGTATTTCCTAGCCAACCAAATTGAGAACCACAATCAGAACACAACAGATTGTTTAATTTATTGCAAAAGAGATAAAGTTTAAGAAAAAACTCATTATTGGATAAAAACTCTCTTTCTATGAATTAACCTTTAGTCTAACATCAATTACAAAGAACCATGATTTGTAAAAAATAAAATCTACTCTAGAAGAAGATCCAAACATAAGAAACACCAATCCCAACACGTTGATCAAAAGGATTCGAGAAGCAACTATAAAAAATTAGTGGTTTTGATGATTTAGACCAAACTGATATAAAATTGCAACCCAAAACTTATTCGAAATCAAAATCCTAATTTGGTTTTAATTCCATTCTAATTTTTCAATTTCAAATCTGATACATCTCCAATTCATATCAAAATCCGAAATATTTCCAATTAAAATCAAAACCCTAGTACCAATCAAAACCCTATAAACTTTAAAACGAAAACCCATTCAAAATCAAAACTTTTTTTGGAAATTAAGAGATGTGATTGAGGGAATTACTTACGGCTTACCTTGAAGAGGTGGGGAGACTGAGATGTTAATGATGATGTATACGCGACGACGATTGTGACGATAACTGCACTTGAGATCGACGGAGACGAAGAACAAAGAGAATCGCCATGATAAAGAGAGAGGCGGAGGAGGGTGTCGGGAAAAGCTTAAATGGAATTTGGGAATGTTTTTTTTTTTTTTTTTTGATAGAAAAAGATAGATTATGTAATATACCTGATTCATTAAGGGTATACTTGATTTTAACCATACTTTTGATTAAAAATAATTCAAAACAATTTTTGTTTTTATAATAAGGTCATATCAGATTTAAAGTTTGTATTGAGGGTTATTTAAGATTCAGGTCCCCTTATAGGCCAACCCAAAAATTCTTTATTGACTAATAGTTTTTTAAATAATCAGGTTTATTGTTCGAATTATAAGCATGGTTTAACAATTTGAGAGTATTTCAGTGTTCTGATGAAATTTTTCTCAACCCATTCAGTAGATTTTGAAACAAGTTTAAGAATTTTTCAATCCGAAAGGCCCTTTATGCAACCAAAGCAAACATACCAAACAATGAAAACAAAGCTGAAAAATAAGAATGCATGTTTTGTTCACAAAAAAAACTATGTTCTTGATACTTAAACAGCGAAAAACTAGAAAATTACCAAACGAAATTTGACTGGAAGATGATCAAAACAAAACTGAGTGGAAGGTGTAGCAAAAAAAATGGTGAGGGTTGATTTTTAGTTTATTTTCATTTTCTATTAAAGTAGATTCAACATCATGGATATATAATCTATCTACTCCCAAGCATCAATTTGAAGAGGGAACAAACAAATTTTCCTAATTTATTTTCGATTTTAAGCTGCTAATATCTTTTTTTACTAAAAGCTGATAATATCTTAAAAATTCAATCTGAGAGAAACTGAAGTTTATCCAATGGAGTCATAGTCTCATAGAAAATTAATGTATAACTCTTGTTTAATATCCACTACGTAGAAAGCGGATAGACAGAGTCTCTAATATGCAATGGCATTTTGTGACAAACATATTATGGCAATTAAGTAAATAATAGTTTGAGTATAAATATGCCTAGGGTTAGAATTTGGCTTTACATAAATTTATATTGTTATAATTTTGTAAAATCTTCCAAAAGTTTTGATTTATCTGAGATTTTAATTTTAATTAACTAATAGATAAGTGTTAGTTAATATTTAACTCACATCTTTAATTTATGGAAAAAATCAAATGAAGAGAACACTTTAGACTATAAATAGAAATGAATAAAAATGATCAATCCACGACATGTTTCCTCTAGTGACAGACGTTAAATTGTTTCATTGCAGCTTTTGTTTTAGTGGCTCTTTGGTTGTGTACCTTAAAATCGTTTTGCTTGTAAGAAAATTTCAGTCCAAAACATATACTTTAATTATGAAAGACAATTAAGAAAAATAGATTTGAGGGAGTAGTATAGTGCAAGGTAATAATAAACTTTGACTTCTTGTTAAATTTACTTGTTGTAATTAGATATTCCCCTCTTGGCTTATGGTTATTGTGATCTTTTTATTCTAATCAAAACACAAATCTTTTTTTTTTTAATAAACGAATTTTGTTTGGTAATTTTCTGGTTTTTCGCTGATTAAGTATCAAGAACAGAACTTCTTGTGATCAAAACCTGCACTTTAGTTTTCAGTCTTGTTTTCAATGTTTAGTTTCGAATTTGGTTGCGTAAAAGATTTTTTTTTTGATTTTTTTTTATTGAAGAATTCCTTAGAAACACAAAAAAAATTCATGGAATGATATGTGTTTTGGTTGCAACTACCCTATGTGGAGGAAATTTTCATATGTAAACCAATATCGTTGTGTTCTATGATATGGAAGGAATCATCTGTACATAGAGCTTGGTTCTGGTCAGCCGGTATCTCTATGATGGGGTCGGAGGAGGAGGAACCATCCCCATATCTGGTTAGAGCTCCGTTGAAGTAGACACCCATGTGAACATACTGACAAAAGTATAGGAACTATATAAAAACTGAAGATATGGGTTTGTATATGTATCATACTTTTGTTGTTGTTTATATATGTATATTATATTCCATTTTACATATATCTTAATGGTTTTCTTATGCTTGTGTAATTGTTTGATCTCTTTAATGTCTAATTACATACATATCATCTCAAGCAACAACAACAAAAGACATCAACCATTTTACTGAATTAAAAAGAAAATGAGATTTAGTCCATACATCAACCATTTTACATATTGAGAGAATGAAACATTTCATTGGCATCCTTTCGTTAGTGAGCTACTCATATCCCTGATTGAACTTGATTTCTCTTATTGTTCTCTTACTTTGGTCAAGGCTCACATTTCCTTAAACTAAAGGATTTGTTTGATTGATTAGTCAAAAACCTAAAAACATGAAATGAGACTAATAATTAAGAGCGGCCATGCACAGATAGAAGAACATCTTGAAAATTTTATATACTCCATATATATATTGTATTAATTATTATGGATGCGTAAACAAAACTGAGTGGAAGCGCTATGGCAAAAGAATTTGCACAGATTGTATCCATCACAAAACGAGCACCAAAATGGTGAAAATCCAGAAAATTAACAAACAAAATTCAAAGATAAGATATCCAAAGATCCTTCCGGTACCTATCTTGTTCATGTTAAGCTACTCTGTTCTTGGCTCTGTAAGTGTTGCTTCATAGGTAACTCTTACCGTATGAGAAATCAAAAGAGCCGCCAATTTTTAAGCTTCTACCTCATATAATTAGATTCAGACAGATACTACATCACATAATAGTCACAGAATTAACACACTGAATTATTACCCTCCATGTCCAAAACCTGACCTAACTTCGGGAACAAGTAAGCATTCCGACAACTCTTTCTTCACCATTCTTCTTCAAGACCAAATGGGTGGTCTTCAAGTTCTTCACCAGGACTGTTGGATTGATGTCTCTCATCTCCCCGTCTATTATTGATGAAGAAACGCTACGTGAAAGAGCAAGATTCAATCTAAGACAACCACATATGGTGTATAAATACCGACATGTTGAAGTCAAAGCTTGAGGATGTTTCCTTGTAGAGGAAGAATGTCACGGCCCTAACCGAGAGTTTCAAAATTTTGCGCTGGAATGTTTTGGACCAAGAATGAAAATTGGTTTAAATGAGAAACCTATAGAAAATATTGGATTAAATGGATTGGATCAGAACATGTTTTAATTCTCTAAAGCCCATGAACCTTATATTGTGTTTAAGGCCTAAATAAAATTGGTTTAGCCTAATAATCTCCCTAATCTAACCTAGCTGCAAGTAAAAGAAGAGGAATAGAAAATCATCGTGAAAAGAAAAGGAGAAAAGAGGCAGAGAGAGGTCGTGAGAAAAGAGTAAAGAAGAGAGGAGGAATTGAGGAACGTTTGGTGGACAAGAGATGATATTGTAGGAGGAGGCAGATCTGTCTCGTTCTGGGAAAGTAGATAAACGGAAGGGCAAACCTGATCAGAACAGAACGAAATTTTATGGGTAAGTAGTCAACACTTATATCTAGATTTTGCCGAAAGAAGTTTGTCATTCGAAGCTTTGTAGTGAAAGTTATGGATGTTTTACTGATTTGTGCAGAGCGTATCTACGACCAACTCACTTTGCGGAAGGTTTACAGGAAAAGATGAAAGAACTAGAGAACGATCTAGGTGTTGTTGGAAAGCTATTGTTGTGAAGTTTCAGGAACATGTTTCCGATCTCAAATATGAGGTAAGGTCCATCGGGAAATCAGTCTCAAAGTTGATGAAAAATCATTGTTCCTAAACCTAGAATATTTTTGAGTAATATTGGATCTATTTCAGTTTCATGTTGCAGTGTTTGGAAGACTATTTCGGTCACATCAGAGCAGTTACGCCCATGTCGTTGAGTCTTGATGATATAGAAAATGTCAGTGAAGACATGACATCTTTAATCATCTCGATCGGAATTGTTCCTTGGCCATGGCGAGCTTCTCTTGTTCCGCAAGAAACAGCAGAATCCGTTTATGTCAGTTTCAGAATATTCAGCACCAGTGCAGCTACTTTGGAGGTCCGTTTGGCAGCTCATATCTGGTCCGATTGAGCTGTAATTTTGTGGAGTTGTTTATGGCAATATTGACTTTTAGAATCAACGGTTGTATCGACAAGCGAACGGTTCGTTTGTTAGTTATTCATGACTTTTGAAGCAACGTTAGTGCAGTTTTGGTTGATGATAAAGTGTACGGAGTTGTATGGTTTGGTTGTACAAACGAGCTCGGAATGAGCTGGATATTTGCAGACAATTTATGGACTCATTCAAAGAGATGGTGTCAAGATAAGTGGGTTTCAGAGACTCCGGATACGTTAAGGCTAAGGTGAGGATGGGATCTATGTTACTTCGGTACTAGTTGCCAATAGGTGTTCATGCATGTTAAATCTAGGAATAGAATAGAATGTTTGACGTTGTTGGTTTTATATGCTAAGTCTAAGAATGGAATATTTGATGTTGGTTTTATGTGCTAAGTCTAGGAGTGCTTGATGCTTGCTGATTGTAAGAATTACTTGATGTGTGGAAATTGTTTGGTAAAGTAATGATGTTAAAGATTGAAAAGTGTTGTTTGAGATTGTTAGTGTTTATGATAGTTCTGCGAACGATCGCGTACGTTAGCCCGTTGCAGAACTTTGCTTGTACGACTACGAACGATCGCGTACGGTAGCCCGTTGTAGTCCATGATGCCTTAGAGGGCCAGGGACGGGGAGGACAGACCTAAAACGCGAGAAAGGGGTTGGCTCCTCGTCAGAATATGAAAGTAAAGTAAAGAAATGGAAAGAAAAGTAAAGAATGTGAAAGAAAAGTAAAGAATGTGAAATGTTAAATGTTTATATGAGTTAATGTTTAAGTAAATGATTGTGTTATGGAAATGTTAAGTAAGAATTTCATGCTAGTAATAGGGTGAGTGTTGTAGGGTCTATTTCTGGTTTGGTGTGTTTGACCATTTATTGTTTTCGAGTATTGGAGTTCCTGCGGGTAACTTCCTCACTGGGTAATTTAAATTACTCACCCCTCATTTTCCCTTTCAGTGAATGCAGGTTTAATTTCTTGTTGTGCAAGTTAGGACGCGAGACCTAGTGCTCAAAGTGATCGGGGTCGGGGCATCACAATTGGTATCAGAGCCTAGGTTAGTCAAGCCGGTTCTGACCCGGAAGGCTGTCCTAGGGTGTTTTTTTTTTAAAAAAAGGGTTTAAAAAAAAAAATGTTTCTGGAAACGTCAAAAGTATTTTTTAAAAATGATTTATGGGATTGATCTTTGGGTATCTTTGGTCTCGCGGTAGAGTTGTCATGTCTTCTTGTGAGTCTTAGGATAATTGAAGAAGTCTAGGTTATTGGTGCTTGCTTGTTTTATGTAAATAAGTAGTGTCGGTCTATTATGGCTAGAAGAGTGGAGTTCAACATTTTGTTCAATGTCATAATCACACCTAGTGTGATTTCCGAATTAAAAATTGTTGCGGTTCTAAATGCGAGTCATCAAAAGCACAAAGAATACTGGAGCTATATGTGCGGCAATTGTGGAATAAGTAGAGAAGTTTACGACGCTGCAAGTAAGTTACGAAAAGTTGACGAAGAGAAAGGTGGAGACTGAATGCTTGAGAGATAGTATAAAAGTTGGAAGCAAAGAATGTTCTCAAGGATATTTACCGCTTTGAGCTAGTTAGTAATGATGGTAAATGATATCATGTATACTGGTTGTTCCAGAAGAATTTCTTGTGGATTTTCTTTCGGACGTTAGAAAGTATTTACAGTAAGATGAAAGAAAACGTGAAACACAAATGGAACGGGACCGCGGTGTGGTGTTCGGGAAGCTTCACGTCAGTGTTGGTGGAAATAAGTTATTTCTAACGAGATAGGTGGTCAAAACTCAAAATCAAGAAAGTTGACGACAAGGAATGAGAAATAGTGGTGGTCCAAAGCCGAAGAGTTAAGGATTGTTAAAGTCACAAAAGATATGGATGTCACCATGCGTGAACATGTTGTTGAACAAGGAAGTTTGCAAGTGTAATATTTGTAATGGAACTACAATTTAGCTGACCGGAAACGTAACAGAGGAGTTTGCACATGATGAATACATAGACAAGAGTTGGATAACTCATCGATAGTCCTAAAGGTTGGGATATCATCCAATGATGTCATATGGTGATTAAGGATGTTGTGGTGCAATTACTATAAGGGAATCAAAAGTTAGTGTGTGAAATGAAGGAATGGCGGTACAGAAAAATGATCATAACATTGAAATAAATTGAATGGCGCGGTCAAATAATGGTGGGAACATGACAACACCTTATTCAAATTTGGATGTTCTACTGCAATGCTTAACAAGCTAGGACCGCTTGCTAATAATGGTTACTACTAACCGAAATGTGAAGGACCCATTCACAGTTAGGTTAGTAAGTAAAGGCAAAGGAATACCTAAATTGTTTTTTCTGGAGATTATGGATTATTCCTCAAAGGATAAGTGATATAATAAATGGATATGGAGAATGACATGCTTCGTAATTAACTTACACTGTTAAAAGTCCTAGTAATGGAACCTAGGCAAGAATGATATAAGAATCATGAAGTTTCATCTAAACGCTTAGAAGGTTATGAACTAAGACAATGAGACCATACTAGAATACTAGTGGACGTTCATGTTTGAATGGCTCCTAGAATAGAAATGAGATGTTCTTTCTAGAAGTGGTCTTCGGATTTTTGATATTAAGCACTGGTGGGTGTAACCAAGATGAAGTGATGGGTTGTAAGAATGTTTACCACATCGGAATGTGGTTATACTTGATGAACGAATCAAAAATTTAGGAAGTGGAAATAGATTAAATCGAAGTAAGACCTTCGAGATATAATTTAATCAAAAGTGGGGAAGATAAGAAATCAACGGTCTCAAGGAATTAAGAGAGAAGATATTATAAGAGGCAGTGGAGTAAGTATAGCTACTTATGGAAAAGAATGAGGTACGTTATAGACATGAAATTCTACCAGGATAAAAAGGTAAGAGGACTCGAGAATGGATTGAAATAGGCACGGTCTACAAAGGAAAATCAAACAAATGGCAGTGGAGTATATAAATGGGTATGAGGGATCATGCAGACCTATGAAATGAGTTGTGACTATATTTGAGAGAGATTTGACTTTTCCATAAGTTGTTGGATCGTAAGAAAATGGTTATGTATGAATATCACACAAAGTAGTCATAATGCAATAATGGTCTTAACGACTTCAACACCTTTTTAAGAAGAAAGTTATTGGGTTGGGAATTACGTAAAGAATTAAAGTTGTAAGGAAGTAAGGATCGAAAAAAAAGGTTGTGAGCTGTTTCTGTATGTCGAGGAAAGTTAGAAGCATACAAGTAACGACATGCAGACCAAAATTTTGAATTGACAAGGAATTGTCTTCGAGCTCTTCATGGACTAGAGCAGACTATGTCGTGGATTCGAGGACGAATCTAATTTAAGTGGGGGAGAATTGTCACGGCCCTAACCCGAGAGTTTCAAAATTTTGCGCTGGAATCTAATTGAAACGACCCAACCCGTTTTTTTTTTTTTTTTTTAAACACACAAGCCTTGGTCTCGGACTAGCATTCCCATAAATGCTATCCTCAACAACCAAGCAAAACATCACAGATTACACTACAGCGGATAACCAACAAACCAACATTTCAATTCCATTAAAATACTAAACCAAATCAGTTCAACGTAATTCCACAAAGCCAACAACCTAGCGGAGTTCTAAACAGAGAGGAAACAATAACAAAATCACACAGCAACACCCAACGCGAGACCCTATATCATCTCCCTCTTCGTTGCCATGATTCCACGATCACAATTTGCCTTTACCTGCATCACATGGTTAAAAGAGATGCGTGAGTATTATCACAAATACCCAGTGAGACGGTCCTCCCATCTACGACTGCGCACACAGACGCGATGGATCCGCTCAGGCAAACACGCATCAAACAACACACAAAGCAAACACAACAACACGGCTCAACCACAGCCCAACAGGCAGCCTGTCGATCGACACTACCACTAGGTGTCGATCGACAGCCCTGTTCACACCTGTCGATCGACACACCCACGGTGCCTGTCGATCGACAGCTCAACTGGACCCTGTCGATCGACACACCCACGGTGCCTGTCGATCGACAGCTCCACAGGACCCTGTCGATCGACACAACCTCTAGGTGTCGATCGACAGCCTCGTGTGACCCTGTCGATCGACACACCCAAGGGCTGTCGATCGACAGGTCGTCACAGATTCATAGGAGATCGATCAATTATCCTCTCAGATCGATTCCTCCTCTGCGATAACACGAAACCTGCACACACAAACACAATCCAAGCAATCCACACGAAACAAAACAAACAGAAACATCATCAATCATCACAGTCATTCACTTTTAACCTACCACCAAACAACCCTAACGAATCCACCGGCCCAGAAGCCATGGTCACGCACTCACCTTAGATTTTCGGATAGAATCTACTGGATAATGAGGCTGGAACAGATTCAGCTACAAACACCACGAAATTCCTCTCCAAAAATCGATCAAGAACGAAACCCTAATCCACAAACTATCAGGAACAAGAGAAACTCCTCTCAAACTCTCTGTTTCTGATTTTTGGGACTTTGGTTCGCTCAAATGCGGCCAAAAACCCTTAAATACGAAGCCCTAGGGTTTACCCAAACCGGCCCGGTCCAATCGAACAACTTAAATCGAACCAGAAAACCAGCCAATTCGAGCACCTGTCGATCGACAAACACTACGTGTGTCGATCGACAGCCCCTCCATTTTCCTTAAAAAATGGTTCACGGGCGTCACAATTCTCCCCCACTAAAACTGGATTCGTCCTCGAATCCTCTAACACTACTCAATAATCTACCCTGGCCTAACCCGCCAGTAACACCGGAGACTACATCTCCCAGACCTTCCCGAGGCTCACATCCGTCCTATGCATATAGACCCGTCTCAGACATTGATTGCCCATAGCTCATAACCACCATCTAGCTTCGGGATCGTCACCCCTCAGCTCTAGGTGTCTAGTACCAACCCACCTCAGTCCGCGCAGTCCTGACGGTGTTCGATACTCAATCATCTCCACACACCTCAATCCATCAAGACACACAGTCTATCAAGCTCTCGCTATGCAGAGATCTGCCAGAGGTCGCAACCTCCCAAACTATCCCCATACCCTCACGATCTCAGTCCGCGCAGTCCTGACGAATGATCGGTATGCGGGGAACCCACTGTCCCCCGGAGAGACGCATCTCTCAAGATCTGCCAAGAAAGACCGAGGTCTAACTCTGAGCTACGCAATCAATTCCTAACGTTTATAATGCACCTCTGACCGGAACTACCTCCTAAGGTCTCACATGATATTCCCCACCCGGAATACCATCACAATCGTGATCATCACAGATCACCCGGACCATCCCTCACCTCGGATGTCCCTGCAGAGTCTCTCCCGGAACTAGACAGTTCTAACCACCGTAAAACTTCTATTCCGAGACTCTCTCTCTCACACACACACACACACACACCGTTAGAGTCTCCACCGAAACTGGCAAGTTCTATCCGCAATAAGACTTCCATTTCGGGGTTCTCTAACCGCAAACACATGACTCTCAACGTCAAACACATAAGAAAAACACTTTCTTATTCACTGGAAAAATGTCATAATCATTACAACTTTAATGAAAATACAAAAAATCCACAACCAAAAATGAAACTGGAAACCACAAAGAAAAACGAATTCACTCTTCTGCTTGCTTCTCGAACCATTTCTTGAACTTCGTTTTCATCTTTGCCTCTGGTTCCCAAGTCTCCTCCTGAATACCGTCACAGTCCCACAAGACTCTCAACAACGGCACTCTCTTCCGGCGCAGAACCTTGATACTTCTCTCAAGAATCCTAACCGGCCTCATCCCAACAGTCAGATTTGGCTGAAGATCTGCGGGAATCGTCACTGCTACCTCCTCAGAAGCATGCAAGCATCTCCTGAGTTTCGAAACATGAAACACATCATGGAATTTCTCCATAATCGGAGGTAGCTCCAACCGATAAGCAACCGGTCCCACTCGTTCCACAACCCGGAACGGACCCATGTACCTCGTACTCAGCTTATCCTCGGATATGGACCTGTTCAGTCCCCGCATCATCGCCATCTTGAGAAACACTCGATCTCCGACTGCAAACTCCAACTCCTTCCTTCTCCTATCGGCATAACTTTTCTGCCGATCCTGAGCCTCTTTCATGTTCAGCTTCACAACACGGATCTTCTTCGTCGTCTCCTGAACAAAATCAGCCCCAAAGATGCTCTTCTCCCCCACTTGGGTAAAACATAGCGGAATACGACATGGCCTCCCATACAACGCCTCAAAAGGAGTCATTCCGATACTCGCCTGAAAACTGTTGTTATATGCGAACTCCACCAAACTCAAGTGATCCGCCCAATGACCACCCCAATCTAGCACGCACATCCTCAACAGATCTTCCAGTGTCTGAATCGTCCTCTCAGACTGCCCATCCGTCTGCGGATGATTAGCCGTACTCATGTACACCTTAGTGCCCATCTCAGCCTGAAAAGCTCTCCAGAACACTGAAGCAAACCTCGGATCTCTATCCGACACAATACTTGCTGGCACTCCATGCAACCTCACAATTTCCTTCACATACTTCTTAGCCAAGACCTCCGCTCCGTCTGTCTTCTTAATGGCTAGAAAATGTGCTGACTTAGTCAGACGATCCACAATCACCCAAATTGCGTCATAGGTCCGAGAAACCGGCAACCCTACCACGAAATCCATAGTGATCATGTCCCACTTCCACTCTGGAATGGGTAAACTCTGCAATAAGCCACTAGAAACTTGGTGCTCAGCCTTCACCAACTGACACACATTGCAAGCTGCAACCCAATCTGCCACATCTCTCTTCATCCCGACCCAATGATAATACCGTTTCAGATCCCGATACATCTTAGTCGCTCCCGGATGAATCGAAAACTTACTCGCATGAGCTTCTCTTAGAATTTCTTGCCTCAAGTCCTCATCCTTCGGAACACAGACTCGTCCATGCACTAAGATAGTCCCGTTAGCAGAAACCTGATATTCGGAACCAGTAGCCTTGGAGAGATCTAACAACACCGGATCCTGCTCCTGAGCTACTCGGATCCTGCTCAATAGATCCGCCTGATCTGCCGCCGCTAACCCCAACGGTTCCTCTGAAGTAACACATAACCTCAAAGTACTAAGTACACTCACCAGATTCTCCACATCCCGCTCCTGAGATGAATCATACCTTCTCCGACTAAGAGCATCTGCCACAGTGTTAGCCTTACCAGGATGGTAAACAATGTCCAAGTCGTAATCAGCCAACAACTCCGACCATCGCCTCTGTCGTACATTTAAATTCTGCTGAGTAAAAATGTACTTCAGATTATGATGATCAGTAAACACCTGAACTCTGCCACCATACAAGTAAGACCTCCAGATTTTCAACGCGAAGACCACTGCCGCCAACTCTAAGTCATGAACAGGATAATTGCCCTCATGCTTCCTCAACTGCCTTGAAGCATAAGCAATCACCTTTCCCTGCTGCATCAGCACACAACCCAAGCCAACTCCCGAAGCATCTGTGTACACCACATAAGGCTCACCCGGTTCCGGCAACGCCAATACTGGTGCACTAGTCAACATCGTCTTCAGTTTCGCGAAACTCAACTCACAATCAGCAGACCACACGAAAGGAACATCCTTCCCTGTCAGCTTCGTCATGGACTGAGCCATACTCGCAAAACCCTTGACGAATCTCCGATAATAGCCTGCCAACCCAAGAAAACTCCTGATCTCAGTTGCATTCCTCGGTCTAGGCCAATCCCGGATAGACTCAATCTTCGCCGGATCTACAGAAACCCCTTCTGCAGAAACGATATGACCTAAAAATCCCATATCTCTCTGCCAGAAACTGCACTTACTCAACTTCGCAAACAGCTTCTGTTCCCGCAACTTCTCCAGAACTTTCCTCAAATGAACCTCATGTTCCTCCAGACTCTTCGAGTAGACCAGAATATCATCGATGAAAATGATTACAAACTCATCCAGATACTCCTGGAAAACTCCGTTCATCAACCTCATGAATGCCGCAGGTGCATTCGTTAACCCGAATGGCATCACTACAAACTCAAAATGCCCATACCGAGTTCTGAAAGCCGTCTTCCGAACATCTGCTTCGTCTATCGAAATCTGGTGGTAACCGGATGCCAAGTCAATCTTAGAAAACCAAGTAGCCCCTCTCAACTGATCTAACAACTCATCAATTCGCGGAAGAGGATACTTGTTCTTCACAGTGACTCGGTTAAGACCTCGATAATCGATGCACAACCGGAAACTACCATCTTTCTTCTTCACAAACAACACCGGTGCTCCCCACGGTGAAGTACTTGGTCGAATAAACCCCTTCTCCAATAAGTCCTCCAACTGCTTCTTCAATTCCGCTAACTCTGCTGGAGCCATTCGGTAAGGCGCCTTAGACAACGGCGTCGTTCCGGGTTCTAACTCAATCGTGAAAGGATCCGACCGAGACGGCGGTAATCCCTGCAACGACTGAAAGACATCTTCGAAATCCCGAGCGACCCGAATATCTCTCACAGCAACCCCACCAACAGCTTCCGGCATTACAATCGTGGCCAAGTAAGCCTCACAACCTCTCTCAACCATCGCCTCAGCTTGGACAAGGGAGATCACGAGACTTCCTGAAGTCGGTCTTACTCCTTGATAAACCAACCTGCCACCTTCACGTTCAAATACCACTCGACCCCGTTGACAATCCAGATGGACTCTGTACCGATTCAACCAATCCATACCAAGGATAACATCGTACAGTTCCACCGGACTAATCACTAAGTTAGCTGGCATCAACTCTCCCGCTACCAGAATATCCACCTCCTTCGCCCGGCCATGCGTAGCTAGAAATTCACCTCCAGCAACCATAACCGGTCCAGTCCGCTCACCAGCGTCACTCCGGATACCACTTCTCTCGGCATGGTCCGGAGTAATGAAGCAATTCGATGCTCCAGAATCAAACAACACATGGGATTCACACCCACCTACAAACAAGGTCCCTACACAATTCCCAAGTGCTAAGCAACCTAACTTTCTATCACAGGAAAACAATCTAATACAAGCACTAAGCATTCTACACTACTGAATTCACAAAGTCTGAATTAGAAAGTTACCTGTGATCGGCCTAGAGCTCGGTTCTCCCGGCGCTGCAATAGCCGGCGGACGCTCCATCGCCGCGATCTGATCCAAAGGCTGCACCGGCCCATACTGAGCTACTGGCTGGACCACTGCCACTGCCAACGGCTGCAACTTCGGACAGTTCGGTCTGATGTGCCCCGACTCCCCACACTGATAGCACGTCCGAACTCCTCGAACCTCACTCCGCTTCGGGCAACTCGCCCTCTGGTGGTCTAGACTCCCACAAATGTAACAGCCTCGGCCACTTTGGCCCGATCCCGAAGCACCTTCCCACTTCCTCTTCTGTTCTTGCGCAGGCTTGCCGCCTTTGCCAGGACCTGCCTGCTGCACATGCTGCTGCTGAGGCCTCCGAGGCTGAACAGCTGGAACTACAATCGCAGCCTGCTCCCTCAGATCCTCCTCGATCTGCGCAGCCACCTCTACCAGCTCCACTCTACTCGCGAACCTGATGCCTCTGCACCGAGTCCGCAAATCCGGTCGAAGTCCTCGCAAGAACCTCCGAACCTGAGCCTGCTCATCCTCAAAGCTCCTACCAGCATAACCCAGGAGTCTGTTAAACTCCACGTCATACTCCCGCACCGATCTCGTGCCCTGAGTCAAGTCCAAGAACCTCGCCTCTAAACGATCCAACGCCTCCTGAGGAAAGAACTTGGAGTTGAACTCCGTCACAAAATCTGACCACGCCATCGCAGTCCCGGCCCATCTAGCCGCCACACTCCTCCACCAGAGATGTGCATCACCGTCCAAATAATGGACCGCCAAATCAACCTTGTATCCCTCGGGACACCTAATCGAGCGAAAGTTCCGCTTCACTCTCATCTGCCACTCATCAGCCTCCTCAGGCTTCACACTGCCCGCAAAAGAACCCGTACCGATCCTCTGCATCTGCTCCATCATACGGATATACGACGGAACCTCCTCAGCAACCGCAGCCCTCGGCTGCACCTCTGCCACTCGTGGCACCTCTGGAGCCTGCACTGGCACCGCACCCGGTAACCGCTCCAACAACTGTGTCAGCAGGTCAGCCAAACGGTCATCTCTAGCTTGGGCTACACCCGCGGCCGCAACCGCACCCACAGCTGGACCAGCACCACCAGCACCACCAGCCTCAACAGGACCCAAACCGGCCCCTACAGGACCCACACTGGCCCCCACACTGGCAGTCTGCCCATCATGAACCGACTGTTGACCTGCCGCAGGCCCATGCGCGGAACTCTGAACCTCGCTCACGACTGGCTCCTCAACGAGTCCGCGACCCCGGCCTCGGCCTCCTCGGCCCCCACGACCACGCCCTCTAGCTCCTCTAGCCATCTCACTGCACTCACACGCAGACCACCTAAGAACTAGAAAGACTCAAAACACCACAATCAACACTTACCGTGGAATCTCTTTGAAGGCTCGAAGGAAGATGATCTAGAACCCCCAAACTCACAGAATTGCAATTTACCAATTTCAATCCTAGCAATTCTAGCCCGTCCTAAAACCGTAAGGGCTCTGATACCAAACTGAAACGACCCGACCCGTTTTTTTTTTTTTTTTTAAACACACAAGCCTTGGTCTCGGACTAGCATTCCCATAAATGCTATCCTCAACAACCAAGCAAAACATCACAGATTACACTACAACGGATAACCAACAAACCAACATTTCAATTCCATTAAAATACTAAACCAAACCAGTTCAACGTAATTCCACAAAGCCAACAACCTAGCGGAGTTCTAAACAGAAAGGAAACAATAACAAAATCACACAGCAACACCCAACGCGAGACCCTAGATCATCTCCCTCTTCGTTGCCATGATTCCACGATCACAATTTGCCTTTACCTGCATCACATGGTTAAAAGAGATGCGTGAGTATTATCACAAATACCCAGTGAGACGGTCCTCCCATCTACGACTGCGCACACAGACGTGATGGATCCGCTCAGGCAAACACGCATCAAACAACACACAAAGCAAACACAACAACACGGCTCAACCACAGCCCAACAGGCAGCCTGTCGATCGACACTACCACTAGGTGTCGATCGACAGCCCTGTTCACACCTGTCGATCGACAGCTCAACTGGACCCTGTCGATCGACACACCCACGGTGCCTGTCGATCGACAGCTCCACAGGACCCTGTCGATCGAAACAACCTCTAGGTGTCGATCGACAGCTCCTCGATCACCTGTCGATCGACACAACCTCTAGGTGTCGATCGACAGCCTCGTGTGACCCTGTCGATCGACACACCCAAGGGCTGTCGATCGACAGGTCGTCACAGATTCATAGGAGATCGATCAATTATCCTCTCGGATCGATTCCTCCTCTGCGATAACACGAAACCTGCACACACAAACACAATCCAAGCAATCCACACGAAACAAAACAAACAGAAACATCATCAATCATCACAGTCATTCACTTTTAACCTACCACCAAACAACCCTAACGAATCCACCGGCCCAGAAGCCATGGTCACGCACTCACCTTAGATTTTCGGATAGAATCTACTGGATAATGAGGCTGGAACAGATTCAGCTACAAACACCACGAAATTCCTCTCCAAAAATCGATCAAGAACGAAACCCTAATCCACAAACTATCAGGAACAAGAGAAACTCCTCTCAAACTCTCTGTTTCTGATTTTTGGGACTTTGGTTCGCTCAAATGCGGCCAAAAACCCTTAAATACGAAGCCCTAGGGTTTACCCAAACCGGCCCGGTCCAATCGAACAACTTAAATCGAACCAGAAAACCAGCCAATTCGAGCACCTGTCGATCGACAGACACTAGGTGTGTCGATCGACAGCCCTTAAGAGCCCTGTCGATCGACAGACACTACGTGTGTCGATCGACAGCCCCTCCATTTTCCTAAAAAAATGGTTCACGGGCGTCACAGGAATGTTTTGGACCAAGAATGAAAATTGGTTTAAATGAGAATCCTATAGAAAATATTGGATTAAATGGATTGGATCAGAACATGTTTTAATTCTCTAAAGCCCATGAAGTTTATATTGTGTTTAAGGCCTAAATAAAATTGGTTTAGCCTAATAATCTCCCTAATCTAACCTAGCCGTAAGTAAAAGAAGAGGAATAGAAAATCATCGTGAAAAGAAAAGGAGAAAAGAGGCAGAGAGAGGTCGTGAGAAAAGAGTAAAGAAGAGAGGAGGAATTGAGGAATGTTTGGTGGACAAGAGATGATATTGTAGGAGGAGGCAGATCTGTCTCGTTCTGGGAAAGTAGATAAACGGAAGGGCAAACCTGATCAGAACAGAATGAAATTTTATGGGTAAGTAGTCAACACTTATATCAAGATTTCGCCGAAAGAAGTTTGTCATTCGGAGCTTTGTAGTGAAAGTTATGGATGTTTTACTGATTTGTGCAGAGCGAATCTACGACCAACTCACTTTGCGGAAAGTTTACAGGAAAAGATGAAAGAACTAGAGAACGATCTAGGTGTTGTTGGAAAGCTATTGTTGTGAAGTTTCAGGAACATGTTTCCGATCTCAAATCTGAGGTAAGGTCCATCGGGAAATCAGTCTCAAAGTTGATGAAAAATCATTGTTCCTAAACCTAGAATATTTCTGAGTAATATTGGATCTATTTCAGTTTCATGTTGCAGTGTTTGGAAGACTATTTCGGTCACATCAGAGCAGTTACGGCCATGTCGTTGAGTCTTGATGATATAGAAAATGTCAGTGAAGACATGACATCTTTAATCATCTCGATCGGAATTGTTCCTTGGCCATGGCGAGCTTCTCTTGTTCCGCAAGAAACAACAGAATCCGTTTATGTCAGTTTCAGAATATTCAGCACCAGTGCAGCTACTTTGGAGGTCCATTTGGCAGCTCATATCTGGTCCGATTGAGCTGTAATTTTGTGGAGTTGTTTATGGCAATATTGACTTTAGAATCAACGGTTGGATCGACAAGCGAACGGTTAGTTTGTTAGTTATTCATGACTTTTGAAGCAACGTTAGTGCAGTTTTGGTTGATGATAAAGTGTACTGAGTTGTATGGTTTGGTTGTACAAACGAGCTCGGAATGAGCTGGATATTTTCAGACAATTGATGGACTCATTCAAAGAGATGGTGTCAAGATAAGTGGGTTTCAGAGACTCCGGATACGTTAAGGCTAAGGTGAGGATGAGATCTATGTTACTTCGGTACTAGTTGCCAATAGGTGTTCATGCTAAATCTAGGAATAGAATAGAATGTTTGACGTTGTTGGTTTTATATGCTAAGTCTAAGAATGGAATATTTGATGTTGGTTTTATGTGCTAAGTCTAGGAGTGCTTGATGCTTGCTGATTGTAAGAATTTCTTGATGTGTGGAAATTGTTTGGTAAAGTAATGATGTTAAAGATTGAAAAGTGTTGTTTGAGATTGTTAGTGTTTATGATAGTTCTGCGATCGATCGCGTACGTTAGCCCGTTGCAGAACTTTGCTTGTACGACTACGAACGATCGCGTACGGTAGCCCGTTGTAGTCCATGATGCCTTAGAGGGCCAGGGACGGGGAGGACATACCCAAAACGCGAGAAAAGGGTTGGCTCCTCGTCAGAATATGAAAGTAAATAAAGAAATGGAAAGAAAAGTAAAGAATGTTAAATGTTAAATGTTTATATGAGTTAATGTTTAAGTAAATGATTGTGTTATGAAAATGTTAAGTAAGAATTTCATGCTAGTAATAGGTTGAGTGTTGTAGGGTCTATTTCTGGTTTGGTGTGTTTGACCATTTATTGTTTTCGAGTATTGGAGTTCCTGCGGGTATACTCACCCCTCATTTTCCCTTTCAGTGAATGCAGGTTTAATTTCTTGTTGTGCAAGTTAGGACGCGAGACCTAGTGCTCAAAGTGATCGGGGTCGGGGCATCACAAAGAAAACACTCTTTGAAACTGGTTTAGGGTTTAAAAGCTAGCAAGTTTGGCGTGAGAGAAGGATTTTGATTTGCACAGAAGACTCTGAGGGAAAGAGAGACTTTCATTTAACGAAAACTTACCTGTTTCAAAAGATTGAAACGCTGCGTTTTTGTATATTGTCAGTTTGACTAGTCATCATGTCCTTTATTTTGTGGGAGGTAGGCACTCTTTTCACCTGCTTACATTTTATTTATTTATGTTTAATTATCTACCAAGGATGTTGTGTATTTTATTGGATCTAAAATAATACTTTGTTTGAGATTTGACTATTTTTGGGCAAAATTTACATATTTGAAAACAACTGTCGTACTTATTAAAGAACGTGATATTATGTAAAATATTGTAAAACATCATATAAAATACATATTAAATCTATATTATTTATGAACGTGAAATTGTGATCGGTAAAATATACTACTACTTACTTAAGAAATTCGACTTCAAAGCAGCATATAGATGATCAAATCTTTCATTACCTTAACTTAATGCAAGAATCTCATTTCTACAAGCAAAAGTTATCTTCTTTATAAAATTTCAAAAAAAAAAAGTTATCTTCTTTATAATGCTCAAGCCATAAACTGAAATATAATCTAGAAGAAGATTATTCATATGTAAAACCTAATATTACACAAATCCAAGAACAAACCATTTAGCAAACTAATCAGATGGCAGAAAACAAGAATAAAATTCTCAAATTCAGATTACAAAATTAAGGTCTTCTACATTTATTTTAGCGAACCGGGCGTCGTGGAGTTCCAAGGAGGCTAGTTCTAACGGAAGCACCAGAAGCAACCACCCACACGCTACTCCTCCACGAGATATGGGAAGGTAGCCCATAGCAACCACCAACAGGCTTCTCCTCCATGGGATTTGGGATGTCTTCCAGATCTGGGATGTCTTCCAGATTTGGAATCTCTTCCTCCTTAGTGGATCGGAAGCAACTGATGAAGGAGAAGAAGCGACCAATGAGAGACGTTGTTGGAGGAGCATCTATGGTGTGAAAATCTAGGGTTTCTAGGGAGTACATAAAAATGAAGAAGATGAAACGTATTTTATAACGGAATAAAAGTTTTTAAGGGCTTTTGAAGAATTAACTATGTTTTTTTTTTTTAATTATGGTTGGTGAGAGAGAGAAGATGGTGCAATCAGACAAAGCAAATACACGCAGAAAATTTGTGATCATAATTATTAAACCGAAAAAACATCTCTCTGTGATATGGTTTGAGAAAGAGAAGATGGTGCAAAATCAAAAAAAATGAAAACAATTATTAAGAGTTCACAACACTAAGGTGTAAACATGCATAGAGGAGCATCATCGGTATGAAAGCATTGGGAAGTCTCATTTGCGGATGATTTCCGAGATGGATAGTTGGATTGTCTTTCATGCAAGAAGGATAGTGGAATAAGATGAGCATATCATGAAAAAACAAAAGATAATTCATATTGGATTAGTGGTACATGTTTTGTTTGGTTTGGTTTACTTTTTTACTCGTTTCCAGTGGTTTTTTCAAATAATCATATCACACATTACGTTGCATACACCTTTTGAATTGAATAGTTTTTGTACTTTAGCCCATTGAGTGATCTATTTCTTACAACCACTGTATGACAACTAAATTAGATTAAACCCTGACTTCGAACCCCAAACAACCTTATAAAACCACAAAAAGTTATCAACAGCATATGAAACATTTTTGCATACAATTAAGAACTTTTCTGTCTATCTATATATATATATATAAAGTCTTTCTACAATTGAGAATAGACTATATCTGATCTGATATTTTTTTCACACTATCATCCAATTTGCTTCATGAATATTGATTCAATATCTCTCTGTGTTTTTTCATGGGCAAGTTATAGGAAACTAATTTGACCAAGTCTCTTATTTTCTGTTATCATTTTTAATTATTAATTAATAAGGATTTGATTAGAGGAAGTAGAAACGTGTCCTTAGAGCATCCACAACAATGAGATGGTGTGAGTCTCATAAAGATTAATTTTAATATCAGTTTAATGGTTGAGATTCATTAAAGTTTAGATGGTTTTTACATGTGTAATCATGATACTCAAAATTCTCTAATTTGAAACCACTAATCTAAAGAGACAAAATATTGATTTTACTTCTAAACACTATTGTTCTAATGGAATAAGCTAGTCTTGATATCAAATTCAGAGAAACCACCTTCTCTTCTCCTGCAAATGAATGGTTTCACATCATTAAACAAGAACCAGAAACATAAAATTTAAGAAGAAAACTCGACTAGGCTTTAAATCATTTACCTGTCTCAAACCACGGTTCTTCGGTCTCGGGTTTGTCCAAGGGCATTTCGACTTAGCTGCGAGTCCAGAAACAATCACTCTCTTCGAAGGATCCACAATATCTCTCTCAACTTCCTTGGTTGAGTAATGCAAACTCGATCTACACTTCTTTACCAGACTCGTATGTCTCACATTTGTTGAACATGGACTACTATGACCCTGGTTTAGTGTATCTTCGTTTTCTCCATTAGATTCATGAACCGATTCTTCTGTTGCAACATCACTCGAGTAATCAGATTCTTCGTATCTCGAAGTCTCGGTCTCAGGATGATTTGGTGTTGCCCTTTCTATCTTGCAAAAGTCAGGGAAGTCTCTAATTGCCTGCAAGTCTCCAATATAAGCTCTATTTCCGTATTCATAAACGTCATAAGGCAAACACAGATCAGTTCAAATAGAATCAGACTCTTACCTTAACCTTAGATTGCACCAAAGATTCACCAACATGATGAGCTACATGTCCTGAAAAAACACCACAACCTTCTGGAAAATCGCGAAAAGCCGGTATGTTTCTTCTCTTGTCCATTGTCCAAAATCAAGGGAGATTGTATAGATTGAAGTTCTTCCACAAATAGATGGTTCATACTTTGGTCTCAAAGATTCTTCTTGGAAGATTGTGTACTTGTGCAGGTACGCAAAGGAGGGCAGAGTGAGGACCAGGTGATGGAGTCTTGGTCTTGTTTCCTCTAGTAGCTCTTGTATCCAAGAGAATTAGCATAAAGAACCTCAAAACATAAACAAGCAAATTAGCTCGAAAATGTGACCGATCCTTCAATGATTGGATCAAATTTTTCCTTTAGCTAAACAAAGTTAAAAGTGGCAAAGATGTATAATCTATTAGAAGAAAGGTGATATGTCTTCAAAGTAAAACACAGAGAACCGAGTGGCTTCTAAGGCAATGCATGAACGAGACATATCGCAGTCATGGCTTTGAGCTTTAGACTAGAAAATTTGGAACATGAAGCAGAGTGGAAAAAAACGTTAACACAACTAGATAAATACAAAAGAACACAGCCGAAAAACACAAGGATGAACAAATTAATTAGCAATTACTAAATTCCAGAGAGACAAAGATGATATAAACCATAACCACTTCTACTTTTGGTTCTTGTAGTTCAAAGAAAAAGAATACTTAACAAGATTTCACATAGAAGCACAACACAATCTCAAAATCTGCAGTAGAAGAAACCCGCATAGATATACATCATTTGCTCAAGAAAGACTAAAAAATAGTACGAACAAGGTTTAGACTACTACATAGAACTAAAATTTACAATTAAACATTGCACTAATTGATCCCATTGTATAATTTTTACACCATTTTGATATGTGGTGATTGGTGAATCCGTAAAAACTACAACCATTGAAATAAACAGCGATCATCAAATCCCGCAGAACAACAACAGTTGAGTTCAAACAATCCAAAGTTCAACACAGACAAATCCAAAGAATTTCAAATAATCAGACATTTTTCCCGGCAATCGAACACAAACAAACAAAACCATATCTCAAACCCATCACCAATATCTACCTACAACCCACAAATTTAGTGTCAAAATCATGAATTGAACACAAACAAACAAAACTCAAATCGTTTACATTCACTCGCCGGACGTTTAAGCAAATCAGAAACACAGCCCGGTGATAAAACTTCGCCGGAGAAGAAGACAGAGACGCAGAGGAGACGGTGATGCAATGGAGCAACAGACGGCGAGAAATCGTCGTTCTCCATCGAACAAGAAGAAGAAAAGAGCAAACGAATGTTTTTTTCCGTTTCGGAGACCTTGCAGGGGTCGGACGTCGGCACGTATCCTATTTATCCAGTCTCAAATATCTATGTTCACAGAGACGTTTCAAACCAAATTCTCTTTAAAAATTAATTTTTTAATCACAAAAGTCTAATGAAACCTCTAACATCTTTCGGTTAATGATGCTCTTAGTCTTAGAGTTTATACAAGTTAAAATGGGCTTGAGTGTGTTCCATTTGTTGTAGTACTTGTGTATCTGATTCATGAAGAAGACTAGTTGACAAATTAGGTGACGCTTTCTAATGGTCCAGTGTGGATATAAATCGACGGAAAACTAATTAAAGTGGCTTAACGAAGTACAAGAACAGAAAAACCTAATATATATTAAGATGATTCATTAGGTAAAACATAATAGAGTACACAAGAAGAAACGCTTAACGAAACTAACTGAATCCCAGAAAAACAAGCATAACAATACCCAAACCCTGATTAGGAAATTAGGGTTTCTACAATACTTTAGAGCACCGGCGGTCCTAGTTCCAACCCAAGCATCCGCAGCAACCTCCGGCACGCTCCTCCGGATCCGGGTAGGTGGCCATGTCCGGGATCTCTTCCTCGCCGCCGCCAAAGCATCCACAGCAACCAGGGACAGGTTCCTCGTCCATCGGATCGGGGATGTCCTCCATATTGGGAATGTCTTCCTCCTCATTGCTGGGTTGGAAGCAAGTGAGGAAGGAGGAGAAGAAGGCACCAATTATTGACCTTGTTGGAGGAGCGTCCATTATTTGAAAATCTAGGGTTTGAGAGAGAGAATGGTTGAAGGGTATGGAGAAAAAATTTACTTTGGGACTAAAGGCCTACGACTGAGAAAGGTAGAAGCTAATATCTCTTTTCACCCAGCGCGTGTCAATCACCTCTCAATATCTCTTTTCACACTATCTAAATGATTCATCTTCACTCTGAGATTTATTAAGATGATTAAGATGATTCATCTTCAGTCTGTGGATTAAAAAATATCTATGAGATTTGAGATGAAGTTTTTGTTGTTTGAAATTAAAATCTTAATTGAACTGAGCTTTCTGTTTTTGTTTCAATGTTCTTTTTTTCTATATTAAAATCAATTGTACAAAACAACAAAATAGGAGACGATATAATTATAACTTTTTTTATAACATATACTTACTTATATCTAAGCAACCAAAAGTAATGATTGTCTTACCCACCCCATGCAGTGTGCAACGGTCCGATCCCTACTTTATCATAGTAAATCATACTCCCATTTCAAAAATAACCGATATATAATATACACAGAGAAATAATTTTAAAAACCTAGCTAAATCCCAATTCCAAAGTTAAATATGGAATCTCATTCAGTGGAAATCCGCTAAATACAAACATAGTTTTGTGGAAGTCCAGCTTAATAGAGTGAATTGGCATTAATTCAACACCTTTTGAGTGCAAGAATGGAGAAAGACTAGAAAAACATAGATGATTTCATGTACTGCATTAATTCACGATAAACACTTGGTCCTCTAGATTAAACCCTTTGTTGAGGTTTTTACTTGATCTTTATTTGTATGTTGTAACACATAACCATTCTATTTCTTTGTTTGGCACCCATCGATATACACTTGGTACTACTGTAAATTAAACCATTAATTTGTTAACTGCGCATGGCTTTATTCATATTTTGTAACCAAATAGTGTTTGGTTTGGTTAAATTAGTAAATACATATTCATATATTTTGTTTGTTTTCCAATTAATAATATACTCCAAGGTAGGCGAAAAAGAGACATGGCCATAGCCTGGGAATTTGGGAACAAAACTAGGGAATTATTATTTACCAACTGTCAAACACTCATAATAGCTTATCACACACCCACGCACAATATGTTACTCCCTCCGTTGCAAATTACTTGTCGTTCTAGGTGTTTTCACACAAATTAAGAAAACAATTAAATTTTCTGTTTTACCCTTAATTAAGACATTATTTTGTTTGATAAAAATAATTATTAAGCTGAAAGTTAAGGGTAAAAAATGGAAAAGTAGTAATAAATTTGCATTGAAAATGTAAAACGACAACTAATTTGATACAAAACAAAAAGCGTAGAATGACAACTAATATCCAACAGAGGGAGTAGACATAGTCCTTAATATCACTCTTTTTATATATATCGAAAAAGCTGAAAATCACTAAAAGTTAGTACCTTTATGAAAAATATCTGCATATTGATAGCTGAAGTAGATATTTCTTCCTCTTTTATGTAAACAGGCCTGTATGTAAATATGAGAAAACAAAAAATGGAAAATAGACCCAAAAACACAAATCAAATTTGATCTTTGTGTGGTAGAATGTTGAGAATTGTGGCCTTGTAATGTATGAATACACATGGTCCTCACACATTCTTATCTCACACAAGTTAATACGTAGCACATATATACCTTTGGAAAATATAGGTCATTAATTTTTACATGTTGCACATCACATTCGAATTTAGACCTACATACACATACATACATACATACATACATACATACATATATGTATGTGTGTACTTAGTAATTAATACATAAGGCTTACAAGTTTATATCATTTATATGAATTTTTTATTTTATACAAATTAGATATTACACACCAATTTCCGTCGACTGTGACCCAAAAACGTGGTCATCGTACCTAGGATTTAAAGAGGAGGGTGTAGACAAGGCAAAGAACGAAAGAAGGGCTTGAGATGTTTTTGCTTCTGAATTTTTAATGGATGTGACTTGTCCATTCATCATTTCCATGTTTTTCTTCTATTTTGGTTTTGGAATTTATGGTGATATTATTCTACTTTTTTGGATTTTGATGCCACTCATGTCTCCTCTCAATTCTCCTAGGGTGAATGCGCATTCCCAATATCTTATTGGTCAATTAATTCTAAAAAATATCTTAGACGAAAATAAGATACTAACCGTTAGTATTGATTAAAAACTATACTTTTTACTGGATATAAACATTGTGGTAATATTTCATGTAACAAATTTAAGCTCCGAGAGCACTGGAGAAGACTAAGAGCAGAGTTTATATATTTTGATAAGAATAAGTGGTAATGATTATATATTTTGATTAACACATTGATGGGTGTTAATTGTGTTTTTTTCTTCGGTGAAAAACATTGTTCAATTTTATCTGTTTTGGTATGGATTTGGTATGTAGATAGAGTTTGTATGCTATTTTGTGTAATGGACTTAATTAAGTTAAATATGTGAATACATTTGTGATGGAAACATGTAATAATTTGAACATCTCATTTTCTTTTTGTGTGTTTGTCTATCTTCTTTTTGCTATAAATGTCTACTAATTAATTAGAATGTAGTGAGTATTTGAACATAAAATAAAGTTTCTCATAGCACGAGCTCGATATAATTAGAATGTAACTATAAAATTGGAAATGATTCACTTTGTTGGTAACTTGGTATATTGATTTGTTGGTTACTTAAGTTATAATTGGCTTTGGTTGGAGGAAATAAAATAAAGAAAATGGACCCATAGGGAAGAGAGGTGAGCAGTGCCATGTGCATCTTCATGGGTCTCTTCATTTCATTACCTTTGCTTATCATTTCATTTTCCCATTCAATTAATTAGGAATACTAACTTTTATACCAACCAAATTCAATAGGATCATTACTTATCATAAATTATACACAAACAACCTCTTTGTATGTTATAACGAGAAAAGAGAGAGAAGAAAACAACTCTATATACTCCCATCAAAGAAATTGTACATGTCACTTTCAGAGAGAAATTATTACAAGTTATGTACGCAAAGCCGTCACATGTTACATGTATAGGTTTTCGATATTTCATAGACTTATATGATCGAAAAATAAGCATTTCCAATTAAAAAGTATAGATGTGTATATCGCCGATCCACACTATAAATATATAGTATAGGACCCCTTTTGGATGATGGAATTTTAGTATTATAAGGGAGCTATCATATATGTCTCTTGATGTTCTGATTATTTAATTTGTTGTTCAACGTTAAAAACTATTAAGAGTGTAGTATTCAATTCATAAACAGTACATATAACGGATTATGGAGATACAGATATAGGTAAAAATAAAGAAAATTGAGAATGTAAATATTGATTAAAATGGGGAAGCACATGGAGAAGAAGTTGAATCCCAAACGAACAAATCAAAGTTTCAAGAATGTATCGCATTTCAACGTACATGCATGCATATATGATAGTATATATATAGAAAAAAGGTCTATAAATGTATGTGCAAACACAAACCGTGAATTATTCATTTAGTAACAAAATAGGAGAGGATATAATTATAACTTTTTTATAACATATTCTAGTACCCCCTTAGAGCCATTGGTACTAGAAATTCAACATATTTGGCCATCATTCAGAAGTTTTAGAAACTAAATAACCATTGTATCTATAAGTCTGAAAACAACTGCTAGTAATGTATACATGCGATTTCCAAAATGTACAACATTTGACAACAATCCGTAATCGACATATCTTAAGGGTGTCATTAGAGAAAACTGATTTGCCCTTTGGTAATCCGTAATCCGTAATCCGTAAAAATATTTTCTTCGGCCAATTCCACGACGACACATATTCATTTTCACGAGTATCAATAGACTGAAACATATGGGCTTGAAATGAAATCCAACAATTATTATTTAATTCAATTAGTCCACTGATACTTCCATAATATCACCAATAATCATGCTCAAGCATTTATCCATCTAATGTGCTATATTCTTGTCCACCAATCCAATCTCAAAATATTTTGCTGATTTTTTTGTCATTAATCTATGTTTTCATAAAGTAATGGTGTGCAAATAACTCTAAACGAGCCTTAATTCTCATCACCTTATTGTTTTTATTTGGTTATATGACAAAATAACAAAATAAAAACAATATGCTACAATGTAAATAACAATATGCTTCCATTGTTATTTAAAATATGACAATGGAAGCAATAGTTACGAGTTAATAGACAATTTATATGACATAGAAGTGTTGTATATTGCTCGCCGGAGAAATCTGAAAGAGTTAAAGGCAGAGATTTAATGTCTTCGATGTTATTAAAATTTACTTTTATAAACTTGTCAAAGTTTAATCAAAATGCAGTTCAAAAAAAAAAAAAAAAACTTGTCAAAGTAAAAAAGACCTTGTAAATAACAATATGCTTCCATTGTCACTCTTGTTTAAACGAAACAAGATTGAATAACAAATGAGGCTGAATATATTTTTTTGTCAAAAAGAAAACTGAATATTAAATGATTTAATTATGAGATTCGGATTTATATATGAAACGGTTCTGTGAGATGCCACAATCACAACCAATATAATGAGCCGTGGAAAGCCAACTCAAAAAGAATTTGGTTGAGGTGCATTTCATTGATCTTGTAGTTTGGATGATTGACATCTAGTAGAAACCAAGAAGGTCGTTTCCGAATGATATGTCAAAAGAAAATTACGCAGTGAACCTATTCAAAAATAGGGTTCTTTCTAGATTAAAACAAGAAAAAAACTTAACTAGTAGTACTCTTTGGATAAGCTCCATTGAACAGAAAACGCACATCAAGCAAACAAATCTGAACATCCAGTGGATGCTCATCAAGATGGGTAAGGGAAATTGTACATGAAAGGTACAAAAATCTAACCAACAACATATTACCCAAAAAACCCCACCAAACTTCAACAAAATGAAACCATCCTTAACCACATGTAGACTTTTCCATACTTTTACTAAAAACCCCTATAAGAGTATAAGGAGAAAGTCATGTGAAAAAATCTCTTACTATGGCTTGAATTAAGTCTTGACGCAAAGTAACAAAACTTTCAAGATAAGCAAAGGAAAGTGATAACATAATCATATATCCAACAATAACTGGTTCTTGGCCAAGTAAGTATCTTGAAAGAACTTCATAGCTACATCCATACGTGGGAAAATAAGTAGGAGTGCGAAGGCAAGTTTTCCCATAAAATATGGAAACATAATGAAGAAGAATGAGAAATAAAAGATGATGGCAAGAACATGTTGAGATTAGAGAAAGGAAAAAACTTGTTAACATGTACCATATAATAGAAGATATTCAAATCCGGATAGCTAAGATAGAAGAATATGATACACTTATGGAACAATTTTTCATATTTGTTTATATCTCATGTGTTTGAACCAATTATAGTATCCATTCACCTTTTTTCATAGAAATGAGGGTGGTAGTAGTTCCTATTTAGGATTTGCCTGAATATTATAATGACTCAAAAGTCGAAACGCTAGCTTACATTTAAGATAACCTGAATATATGAAGGATAAGATGTCTGGTTGGTTTGCTAGAACCTTTTCTTTGGGAGAAAATGAAATCTTACTCAAAGTTGTTGCCCTAACCATGTCAATCTATGCAATAATATATTTTAAGCTTATAGTAACATAAATGTTTCGGCCACTTCTAGCAAAAAATGCTTCAAATTATGGTTTTGGAGTTACGTTGTTGTAATACAAGTTAGAAGTGGCCAAAACATCTCAAATGCTTCAAATTAAAAACAAAACATCGCAACTTTTCAATACAAGTTTGAAGTATCACAACTCTTGAAAAGAATCGATGAAGATAATTGTTCGTGATACCTTTTCACGAGACTATTAGTCCAAATCGATCTTGACCCTCCAATAACTTAAAAGAAGAGATATTAACCGTTAGTTTTTTTGTTCTCTGTTCAAAACATTGACATCATCAGCATGATAACTATTTTTAAAACAGATCTCACCATCCATTTGCAAAAAAAAAATTAATATCAACCATTGGATCAGATTTTTTTCAAAAAAGTGAGTTTGTTGTTATATATATATAGATATCCTTTAGAGGAAATTTGGAGAAATACCCTCCTTAAAATTTTGAAACATGCCTTCTTTGATTCTTTTTTTGAAAACTACACTTTTGAAATATAAATTTAATAAAATGTCCTCTAGAGAAAAATTGATTTAACAATAGAAAAAAAATTGACAAATGTTTTTTTAACAAATACTCAAATATTTTCTTAAATAGTTCTTTTTAAACAAATTATCCAATTATTCTTATAATCTAAACAAATATTTTTTTTATCTACATTAAAAAAATTGAACCAATCAAACTAATAACAAATTAAATGGTAACTTTTATTAAAATTTTTTGAAAAACTCATATTATACATAAACATAATTTTGAAAACATCCATCGTCTAATGATCAACTATGCATTATGAAATTATGAAATGAAAATATTTTAACCTAAATTCTTATATACTTTGTTTTTTTTATATAAAAACTTAATTCGATAATCAAAACAAATTTTTTTTGTCTCATTTATTTAGAACACAACAACTTATATCGAAAAAGTGATATGAGATTAACGATTAAGTTGTGATTACCAAAATTATAAGACGACATGCTTTTGGTAACAAAATGAAATACTTAAATTAGGATAATATTAAGGTTGTAAATTTTAAATTCAAAATTGGTATAATTTAATTTATGAAATATGTCATTTTTAAATTCAAGTGGGAATTAAATAGTCTTTTGACTCTTATCACATTATTGAAAATTAGAAGATGTAGTTTTCAAAAAAAAGAATTAGAGTTTTTTTTACAGAATTGTAAACTCAAAGAGGGTTTAGGGTTTAGGGTTTGGAACGGGGACACTTTTTTTTTTTTTTTTTTTTTTTTTATCTTAGAGATAATAAAACGTGAATTTGTATTACAAGATATTACAACGCATTTGTCCATAAATTATGTTCCTTCTAGTCTCATGTTCAGAGGGGTGTTCTTGGGTGGCGTGGGTCATTGATCATATTGTGCTCACCTGATATCGACAACAAGAGCCATTGCACACAATGAATTTAGACTGATAAATCAATAATGTAGCTGACTATCACATGAAGATATGCAGATTGTTTTGTTGTAGACATCACTTTTTCTCTCAACCAACAAATCTTTTGGCAACAACACAAACTTGTTTGAGTAACTGGCTAGCTAGAGTTCAACCTTGAGAGTGAATCAGGAAAGAATCCAAATCATAGGCCTTATACAACTGCTCATAAACCTCCCAATTCAGCTTATGAGAAAGACAATGTAGCCTCTATTGTTCTTACTGGTGTGAGGTTTTTCACGGTGTATGGTCCATGGGGAAGACTATACTCCAGCCTGTACTTTACATTCACTCGACACATACGTATCACATGATATACTGTGTACCAGTTTAATTCATATTGCTGGTAAGGGTATTTTTGAAATTAAAAAAATGCGAACAGTAGCTCAAATAGTGGATGGTCAGGTTTCTAAATATCAGTTTGTTGGTGAGTATAGAATGCAAATCCTTTTTGTATCCTTTTGTAATGACAATATGAAATTTAACAATTAGCACCTCTTGAAGCTCAACTTCAGGCACTTTTGATGGCCTTGCATCACGTGTGGATACGAGGTTATTGTCATGTGACTCATGTCGTATTTAATAAAGAATTATATACCCTGCTCACACAATCCAAACTTCATTTCGGGGTACATAACTGGATTTGTGACATTAGAGCATATGGGGAGATCGTTTTGATCGCATTGAATTTCTTTGGACTGCTCGTGAAGGAAACAAAGTCGCAGATCGTCTTGCGAAGGAACCAATTCATTATCCAAATACATTTGTTTCATATTTTTATGTTCCTTCATTTCTTGTAATTTTCCTCCATGAGGATCACTCTCTTTTCTTTGCTTAATCAATTGAAGATGTTAAAAAAACAATTAGCACCTCACCCAAATCCACTAGATTACTTTTTTTTTTTTTTGGGTCGAAAGGTAAAAATCATTAAGAGCTCAAATCAAATTGTTTTGGCTACATAAAGAACCGGTATTAACCGTGATTGAAAACAGACACGATTTTGCGAGTTCATCGGCTGAAGCATTTCGATCGCGAGAGATGAAATGGAAAGAAATTGATCCGAGAGATTTTGCTAGGGTGTAGATATCTAAAGGATGGAGAGGATCTCTAGCTTTGTGGATTGGGAATTGATGAGCTTGATGAGAGATTTGCAGTCCGAGAAGATCCGGGTTTGTTGAAACTCCATCGATATCGACTCGCTTGGTGCAAGAGCTCTCTGATGGCCATCGCTTCCGCCATCAGAGGACTGCCGATTTGCGTCGCGGGTTGGGATCCTTGATCGATTACTCGGTTTGAGTGGTCACTGAGGAACCATCCTAGTCTTGCATTGTTGGTGTCTCCTTTCCAGGCGGCGTCTGCGTAACCGTACATAGTTAACAGCCTTAGTTGTAGTGATGTCTCTGGGTTCTCTCCATTGACAGTGATCTCTTCATCGATTGTGGTCTTGGGGGTCCTTGGTCTGTGCCACTAGCCATTCCTTGGTCTGTGCCACTAGCCATTCCTTGGCGTCTTTGATAGCTTTTAGGTTCGTTTCCTCCTCCGAGAATCTGCGGTTGTTGAAGATTCTTGCATTACGAGTCAGCCACAAAGACCAGAGGATCCATGGGGATAATGGTCCTGAGACAATCCCTGTTGGTGGTAAGCAAACTAGGTCTTTTGATTTTGCTAGGCCATCGGATATGTCTGTCCATAGCAGAGAGTCCACTTGATCCTTGAAAGGGGATAAACTCCAGACTGCTTGAGCGAATGGGCAGTGGAGGAAGAGGTGGCTAGTTGTTTCGCGTTCTCCACAATTGATACATGCCTCATGAGACGCTAAGCCTCGTGCTGCTAGTTGCGCACCTACAGGTAGAGCTCCACTGGCTATTTTCCAGATGAAGAGCTTTAGTTTTTGTGATGTGTTGATCTGCCAGATTGTTTTGTTCCATTGTACCGCAGGTGGAGATGTGTCAGCTGAGTCCCTCAGGTTCTTGGCTGTATGATAGCCGGATTTTGCTGTGTAGCTTCATGTGGGGTGTCCAAGCCATACAAATTGGTCATGAGCTCCGGTTATGCTAGGTTTCAAAGCTAGAATAGTCTGTTTGAGTCCTGGGATAATTGAGTTGATCCTGTCTTCGTCCCATCCTCTGTTATCAGGTAAGAGGAGCTCTGCAACCTTTAGTTCTTGATCTTGTTCTTGATGAACTTCCATCTAATTGAGCTCCTCTTGCATAATCCTGATAAGACTTCGCTGCATAGTATGAAAAGGTAAGGAGATAGAGGGTCTCCTTGCCTGATTCCTCTTGTGGGAGTAACATTTCCTTTAGCTGTTCCATTTAGGAGGAAAGAGTAGGTCACTGTAGAGACACATTGCATAACCCAATGGATCCATTTGGCATGAAAACCCATTTTCTCAAGTACTGCTTTGATAAAACTCCATTCCAACCTGTCATATGCCTTACTCATGTCTGTTTTGACGGCCATGGAGCATCTCTTAGTGGCCTGAGATTTTTGTAGGGAATGGAGAACTTCGTGTGTGATGAGAACATTATCGGAGATGACTCTTCCCTGGACAAAGGCTGATTGATTTTCTGATATTAGCCCCTTCAGAATCGGTTGTAACCTCTTGGTAAGTATTTTGGAGATAATCTTGTATAGGACGTTACACAGCGCAATAGGCCTGTACTCAGTGAGTGTCTTAGGGCTCCTGACTTTGGGAATGAGTCTGATATGTGTAGCATTCAATGAGTTTTGTAGGTTTCCTGTTCTGAAGAATTCTTGAACCTCCTTGACTATCTCTGGACCCACTGTTTTCCAGTTTGCCTGGAAAAAGGCTGCTGAGAAGCCATCTGGGCCAGGGGCTTTATCTGCATGGATATAGAAGATGGCGTTTTTGACCTCATTTGCTGAAGGGTCTCAAATGAGTTTCTCATTTGTAGCTGCAGAGATTGATGGTTCCAGCGCTTTATCAATAATATCATCTCTGTTTCCAGCTTGAGCTGTGAAGATCTTTTGGAAGTAGGTATTAATCACCTCTGCTATAGCTTCTTCCTCATAGAAAACCTTCCATTCTTTATCTTCTATAACTGCTATCTTGTTTATGGTTCTGCGTGTTTTTGTAGAGGCGTGAAAGTAACCTGTATTTCTGTCTCCCAGTTGGAGCCAAAGGAGCCTGCTTCTTTGTTTCCAGTACGACTCTTCAGCTAGGTAAGCAGCTGCCAATTCCTCGTTGATAGTCTGGATTAGCAGGCTTTGAGGTAGGGGATCAGACATTGCCTTTTCTAGCTCCTTCTTTTTCTCTTCAATTACTTTTTGACTATTTTTTCGTTGTTCTCTGCTCCAGATGATGATAGCTCTACTGCAGCTATTAATCCTTTGTTCCACAGATTTGTCAGGTTCAGCTTTCCAAATATCAGAGATAATCTTTTGGACCTCAGTATTGCTCTTTAGGTTTCTGTCAAATCTGAATAAACCTTTGGTTTTGTTTCTTTTGTTGGAGAAATAGGTGACTATGGGTCTGTGGTTCGAAGTTGAGGTACTCGCTCCTTGCAGTAGGGAATTGCTCAAACCAAGAGCAGTTAGCCATAGACCTGTCAAGCCGGCAAAACACAGTGTGGTGGCCTCTTTGCCCTCTCCAGGAGAGGAAATTCCCTGAGTGTTGCAGGTCATATAGATCACACTCTGAGAGTAAGGATCTGAAGTCCACGAAGGTACTTTCAGGTCTTAAGTTTCCCCCAATCTTTTCTGAGTTGTCTACAATTTCATTGAAGTCTCCCGTTAGCAGCCAAGAGTCACGGTTGAAAGATAGAGCACATAGGTGTTCCCAGACTTGTTTCCTTTGAGATTGATCCGGATGCCCATAGATAAAGGTGATGAAGAAACTCCTTCCTTCAAATTTAACCCTTGTATCTATGTAGTTGTCAGAGGAGGATATGACTTCTAATTATATTTCTTGCTTCCAGAAAAGAGCTAAACCTCCTCCTCCAGGGTTGTAGGGGGGGAACCAAGAAGCTGGAGGGGAAATCTAACCAGTCTAGGGATGTCAAAACCACATCAGAGGGGTTCTTTGTCTCTGAAAGAAACAAGATTTCAGGACCAATACTAGCCCTAATCCCCTTTAATCGCTGGATTGTTGTGGACTCCCCCAATCCACAACAATTCTAGCTCACCAGTTTTAAGGAAGAGGGGACTGTAGATTATGAAAATCTACCTGGTCTGAGGGGGCATTCCTAGTTGGAGTAAGAGTGGCATCAGGGGGGAGGGAGTTGAGACTTCTAAGACGGTCTGTCTGCTGTGGAGAGTGTCCTGTTTGGATTACAGTTGTCCTAGTCATTGCAGGAATCAGGCTGATCCGTGGGATAGTGTTACTAGTAGAAGCTCCATTTGTTCATGTGCTAGTGCCTCCAGTAGGCTCAGAGTTCTTGTTTCTTGCCTTTTTTTTTTGGGGGAGGTTATTTGGATCTTGGAGAAGTATGAGCTAGTATGGATTTCCTTTTCCTCGAACCTGCTCCTTGGAGTTGCCTTGGAGATAAGCCAATCCTTTTATTCAGAGGAGGTCTTCCTTGTCTTTTCTTTGCAGCAGCTGGAGGGGCCAGCTGAGGTAAGTCCTCAGGACTTCCTGGTTGGTCAGGTAAGGATGAGGCTTGTGGTAGTGCCAACTCTTGGATTGCTTTTGTCTGAGGAGGGTTAAAAGCTCTCATCATTTCATCAACAGTTTCCAGGGGAGGAAAAGCTGAGGCTGCTACAATAGCTGCAGCAGTTTCTTCCATCATTCCAGAGGCCTCTCCCTCAAAGACCCTTTGGTGTCTAGCATTCTTCTCAAGTTGGCTTTGTGTAGAACAATATTGGATGGTTACTTCCTGAATATGGGCCATCACTTGGTCTGTAGTCAGTACCTGAGCTCGGAAGTCCACCTCTGCTAAGTTCCTTTCAAGGGGTGGCCTTCTTTGTCTGTCTGGTTCAACAGTCTGGTAAGGGTCCTTTTGTACCTCAGCCTCTTTCTGTCTCCATTGTTGTATGGGTTTTTGTCTCTCTTGTTGTCTTGGAGCTAGAGATTGAGGTCTGCTCTCTCCTTAATTCCTTGGTAGGTGGTTGTAGTTTGCAGCTGGCCTTGCATTCTGGACCGAGTGAGAGTCTGGGGTCTCACCTCTTACTTGGTATCATGTGTCTCCATCTCTGTGAGAGGTAGACTTTTCCCTCCAGGTAAGTTGGCCAGACCTCTGAGGGGCTTTGGAGCTAGGTCTTTCCCCAAAAGGGTTACCATGCCTATCAGTTCTCTCTTGGTAGGTCTTTCTGTAGGAGTCCCTGTGTAGGTCCTTATGTTGTCTATCCTCTTTATGCTGGTTCAGTAGCCTTGGAGAACTTGGTTTATCTTTGTGCCCCTTTGGGATTTCAGCCCATTTCTTGGGACAATCACTAGCCTCGTGAGTGAGACAGTAGCAGATGGAGCAGAAATTCTTCAGCCTTTCATAGGTCAGAGTTACAATTGCTTCTTCCCCATGCTTAAAATCAATGATTATTTTTTGAATGAGGGGTTGAAGTCCATTGATTGTTACTTTTATTTTTGCAGAGGTACGAGTGATTTCTGAGTCATCCATCTTGCCTAGGGCATCTCCAATGTCATTTATCATCTTATGTTTTCTGTAATGGAGGGGTATACTGTTGAGATAGATCCAGAAAGGGATATCAGAGGGGAATGTGGGAGAGATGACATGCTCCCATCTCTGTAGTATCACCATCCAGTTGGAGTAATGATAAGGTCTGTTGAGGAAGACCCGTTCAAGATCTTCTTCTCTGGTGAAGCGGAACTGGAAAGTCCCATTTCCTAAGTCAGCTCCTTCAACCCCATTTCCTACTGAAATATGAGATCATAGCCCATACCCTTTGAGCCTTAGGGTTGGTTAGTCTTCCAATCAGGGTAAGTTTGTTATCTTGGACTAGATCTGAAGTGTCTAGGTCAGGAGCTTTTATTCTCATCCTTGGTGAAGAAGTTCCTCTGATTTCAATGACTTTTCCTTTTTCTGCGTAGGTGAATCTTCTTGCCATCTTTTAGGAAAGCAATGTGGAGTTGTGGCTAGCTTTTGTTGGAGTAACGTAGCTTGGGGGAAAACTCAGAAGTGGCTTTAGGGACTGATGAAGCTAGAGTGGTGCTGAGTAAGATGAGTTCGTCGGAGAAGTTTTGCTTGTAGTGTTGAGAGCTAGCAAGGAGAAGTACTTGATAGTTACTGGATGAGGCAAGGTTCCGGTCGACTCATAGTCACCGTTGGCCTGCCTGAAAACCGCCGGAAAGCTTGAAAACTAGGCTGAGTTTTGGCTATTCTTGGGAGGAAAAAGTTGGTGAGTGTTTGAGATTTGAAAACCGGTGTCAAAAGAGGTAAGAAACTGTAGGATAAAGTTGACTTTTGTCAAATACGATGGTTAATATCCAGTCTCGATTTTCGTGTCTAGGAGCTTTTTGCTTTGCTACTAGATTACATTTTTCATTTTATGAATTTAAGTATTTCTGTAGGGAGGAGGGGCGATCTACTTTTGATATCACTTTTACCAAAAATAATTAGTTTTGAAAATCACATGATAATATGGCATGATATCTTCTTTTGATAGACGGTAAAAGTAAGAAAAGGATAAATTGGTAGTGGTCGCCTGGCCGGGAAGCATGACCGGGAGTCCACCGAGACGGATTTCCTCATTTCTAAATTACCGAATATACCCTTGAATTATCGCTTCGAGCAGTAAGTGTAAACGCATCGCCTCTGTTCAAGGATATTTTAGTCATTTCTTGCATTAGGAAACAAAAAATCGGAGAGCACGGCGATCCAAATCTGGTTCTCTTCGGGGTTTATATTGGATGCTACTTCACTGAAGCTCACTTTTTCTTTTCGTTTGTCTCTTCTCCTTCTTCCATTTCTGGCTTCCTCTATCTTTCTAGATATTGTAATTCTCTGAGTCGACTCGCCAGACCTGCTTCTCAGATTGATTCCACTGGATCGCTTGAAGGAGGAGAAGTTGTTATCCTTGTAGATCTGAATTTGGTGAAGTCTCCACGAATCTGGAATGGCTTCTACGGAAGTCGAATCTGAGGCGCAACTTCTTTCCAAGCTCATTGAAACCATATGCAAATGTCACGAGTTGGATGATGTACTGCTTGTCTTGAAGACGCTATTAACTTGAGGATCCATGGAGATTCTTTGCTACAGATTGTGAGGAGTTGTTATGGTATCTACTTAGGAAGCAGAAACGTGGTTAATCAGGGACGGCTAAAGCCTCACTGGTGCTGATGTCTGTTATCGTGTTCAGAAGAATGGAGGCAGATTCATCCACAGTCCCGATTCAGCCCATTGTCGTGGCAAAGCTTATGGAGCCGACTGACAAATCTGAATCAGACCCATCAACGACGCAGTCCGTTCAAGGCTTCATTACCAAAATTATGCAGGATATCGATGGAGTGTTCAATCCAGCTAACGCAAAAGGCACATTTGGCAGCCATGATGGAGCCTTCGAGACTTCATTTCCTGAGAAGAGACGCATTCTTGGTATTCAAGCCGTCAATGGAGACACCACCCAAGGAAGATCCAGAGTTGATGAGAGGGAAGATTGTGGCTCTCGAGTTATTGAAGATTCTGCTGGGGAATGCCGGTGCTGTCGTTAGAACCAGCAATAGGTTTGTTTTTCTTGTCTTATTGCATTACTATAAACCAAACTAGGTTGTTTGTTATGCTATCTCTAGTCTCAGTCTTGTTTCCTAAGCTTTTAAACATTGGAGTGTTAATTAGTATCCATGATTGATAGTTGATGGGATGTTATATAGTTATCAGTGTTTCTTCTGAAAATTTGGCATCATTCATTATCTAACAGGTTCTTAGGCGCCATCAAGCAGTATCTGTGTCTCTCCTTACTGAAGAACAGTGCTTCAAATCTTATGATCATTTTCCAGCTTTCCTCCTCGATTTTACTTATCTTGATTTCAAGGTTTCTTGCTGGGCTGAAGGCAGAGATTGGGGTGTTCTTCCCTATGATTGTTCTAAGAGTCTTAGAGAATGTGTCTCAACCTGATTTTCAACAGAAGATGATTGTGCTATGATTCCTGGATAAGCTCTGTGTTGATTCACAGATCTTGGTAGATATCTTTATCAACTATGATTGCGATGTAAATTCATCCAATATATCTGAGAGGTATGACTTGATATGTTGTTGGTATTACCGTATTCTATGTCATTAGATTAGGAAATTTTCAAACTATTCGATGTGTTTGTCTTCTATTTCTATACCTTGTTTTTAGGATGGTCAATGGTCTCCTTAAGACTGCTCAAGGAGTACCTCCTGGCACAGTTACAACCTTGTTGCCCCGGAAGCAGCCATGAAATGCTTAGTTGCTGTTTTAAGGTCTATGAGAGACTGAGTGAATAAGCAGTTGCGTCTTCCAGATCCATATTCAGCAAAAATGCTTGAAACTGATGATAGACACCCTGAAGAAGGGAGCCATCCGGTAGAAAATGGTAAGGGGGATGGAGGCCATGAGGGATTTGAAAGATCAGAATCTCAGTCTGAATTGTCCAGTGGGACTTCTGATGCCTCGGCAATAGAGCAGCGCCTAGCTTACAAGCTTGAACTTCAGGTAAAAATTTACCTTAAGTTTGATTCAGTGCTCACTTTGTATAGTCTCATTCTTTCAGCTAAGAACTGATTTGGTTTTATTGATGGCAGGAAGGTATTTCTATTTTCAATCAGAAACCTAAGAAAGGCATTGGATTTTTAATCAAGGCAAACAAGGTGGGGAGCTCACCAGAGGAAATAGCAGCTTTTCTCAAAGATGCATCGGGGTTGAACAAGACTTTGGTAGGGGATTATCTGGGGGGAAAGAGAAGACCTATCTCTTAAAGTGACGCATGCATATGTGGATTCTTTTGACCTGGAAGGCATGGAATTAGATGAGGCAATTCAAGCATTTCTTCGGGGATATAGGCTGCCAAGAGAAGCACAAAAAATCGATCACATCATGGCGAAGTTTGCCGAGCGTTACTGTAAATGCAACCCAAAAGCCTTTTCTAGCGCTGATACAGCATATGTCCTTGCTTACTCTGTCATTTTGCTCAACACAGATGCACATAACCTATGGTGAAGAGCAAGGTACATATTTCATTTAGGATCTTACTGAAACCCCTCTTGAGGAAGATCTTAATCCAATCTTGTTTTTGAAGCTTGTGGCTCATTTCTTAAGTTTTCAATTACAATTTGCAGATGACACCTGATGGTTTTATTAAAAATAATTGTGGTATAGATGATGGGAAAGACCTGCCTGAGGAATATCTACGTGCATTATATGAAAGGATACCTAGAAATGAGATAAAGATGAATGACGATGGTTTGGGTCAGCTACAGAAGCAGCCGACAAACTCGAGTAGATTACTTGGCTTAGATGCTATCTTAAATATTGTTGTTCCTAGGCGTGGTGACTGATGATCTTATCAGGCATATGCAAGAGAGGTTTAAAGAAAAAGCTCGCAAATCTGAGTAAGAATCTCACTTTATTGTGCTTTTTAATTTGCACACTGTTGTGCAGTGGTCTATTTCAGTCATGTTGGTTTTTCTTCTATTCTTTTCTCATCATTCATCTTATGTTCTGATAGTCGCTCTTTGGGAGTTGATAGTTGGTCAGATCACCACTGGTGGCTTTTGTTCTAATTTTAATATCTATTTCTTAGTTAGTTATTTACCTGGGATTACCCGAAAATGTTTATTTCGTGGTTTCTGATTTTTGTTTCCCACTGTGGGTCAGTTTATTATGCAGCCTCGGATGTTGTTATACTCATATTTATGGTCGAGGTGTGTTGGCTCCTATGTTGGCTGCTTTCAGTGTTCCACTTAACCAGAGTGACGATGCAGTAATTACAACATTATGTCTGGAGGGTTTCCACCATACTATCCATGTCACTTCTGTGATGTCCTCGAAAGCTCACAGAGATGCCTTTATGACTTCACTAGCAAAATTTACTGCCCTCCACTCTCCTGCTGATATCAAGCAGAAAAAACATTGAGGCCATAAAGGTTGGTATCCGTTTTCTCAATTTCTTTCTGCATTTTCAGGGTTCAAAGCGAGTTAGGGGAAATCTCATGCGGTTTCAAGTTTTGTTATATGCTGGACTAGCATTCACATGTTGTGTTTGGAAACATTGGGAAAAACATTTCTTGTTTCTTTTTAAGCTTCTCTATTTTCTAGGAAATAGTGATGGGCTTAGCCATTTCCTTCTGTCTTGTTTGCTGAATTGAGTTGGGTACTTTGCGTCACCTTCAAACCTGCAAAATTATGAATACACTGTTGGAGGATACAAAGTCACTTTTGTGGATTGCGTGTTTTTGTTTTATTCACTGACAGACAATAATCAAACTGGCAGAGGAAGAGGGTAACTATCTACAAGATGCTTGGGAGCATATATTGACTTGTGTTTCTCGGTTTGAACATCTTCATCTATTGGGGAAAGGAGCACCCCTCCTGATGCAACTTTCTTTCCATTTCCTCAAACGGAGTCAGCAAACTCTCCACGGGCAAAGTCAAATTCCGTACCTGCAGTTAAAGAAAGAGCACCTGGAAAACTTCAGTATGCTGCTTCTGCTGTGATAAGGGGTTCCTACGATGGTTCCGGTGTTGTTGGCAAGGCTTCTAATGCGGTGACGTCTGAACAAATGAACAACCTGATATCTAATCTGAACTTGCTAGAACAGGTTGGCGACATGAGTCAGATATTTACTCGTAGTCAAAGATTGAACAGTGAGGCCATAATTGATTTTGTTAAAGCCCTCTGCAAAGTTTCCATGGATGAATTACAATCTCCATCTGATCCACGGGTATTCAGCCTTACAAATATTGTGGAAATAGCGTAAGGATCAATCTTTCCTTCCCGACATTTGTTGTATTTTGGTCGAAAATCTTTTATTGATAATCTTTTGGTTGCAATGGCAGGCATTATAACATGAATCGCATAAGACTTGTCTGGCCAAGCATCTGCCACGTGCTCTCTGATTTCTTTGATGATTTACTTCACGGGCGAGGTCTCTGGTTTGTGCGTTACTATTTCAAGTTCCCGAGTGGTCTGAGGATTTAAAAGATTGGAAATGTGACTATTGGTTGTTCTGATAACCTCTCATTTGCAATTTTTGCAATGGATTCTTTGCTTCAGCTGTCTATGAAGTTCTTAGAACGGGAAGAGTTGGCAAATTATAACTTCCAGAACGAATTAATGAAACTTTTTGTGGTTGTCATGAGCAAAAGTGGTACCGTTGAGACCAGGGATTTGATTATACGATGCGTCTCACAGATGGTTTTATCCCGTGTTAACAATGTTAAGTCAGGATGGAAGAGTATGTTCCATGGTATTTGATCTATTAAACTCCTAACTCTTACTCTGTTGTCTCTCTCAGTTCTTGATGACAATTCTGCTTACCAAAATCTGTTTGATCTTGCAGATTTTCACCACAGCAGCTCATGATGCTCATAAAATATTGTGTTCCTGTCTTTTGAAATGGTTGAAAAGATTATCCGAGACTACTTCCCACACATCACGGAGACAGGGACAACAACCTTCACAGACAGTGTGAATTGCCTTGTTGCATTCACCAATAGTAAATTTGAGAAAGATATAAGTCTCCAAGCAATTGCTTTCCTTCAATATTGTGCGAAAAAACTTGCTGAAGGCTATGTCGGTTCAGGGAGAACCTGCCATCTTCTCCTCAGGGAGGAAAAGTTGGAAGACAAGATAGTGGAAAATTTCTAGAAAGCGATGAACATTTATATTCTTGGTTTCCTTTGTTAGCTGGTAAGCCGTTTTCGCACTTCTTGTCTTCTTGCATTTACTTCTCAAATAAACATTTCAAACCCTGTCATTTTCGGTCTTCTTTACTGTGCAGGTTTATCTGAACTTAGTTTCGACCCAAGATCAGAAATTAAGAAGGTTGCACTGAAAGTTCTTTTTGATACTCTGCGGAACCATAGTGACCTTTTCAGTCTATCGTTATGGGAACGGGTTTTCGAGACTGTTTTATTCCTTAAGAAGGTACTGATGCTATTCGTAAGCTTGATAAAACGTCCTCACCAAAGTCTTGCTGGTGCTGGTATTGGCGCGCTTGTACGCTTGATGAGAGACGTTGGTCATCAATTCTCCGACCAACAATGGCTCCAGGTTGTGTCATGTATTAAAGAAGCAGTAGACGGGACATCCCCTGACTTCTCATACGTTACCCGTGAAGATTTGACGGAGGATGTAAGCACTGAGGTTGAAACGGATGATAATTCTGACAGACTGAGCAGAAGAAACAGGCAGCTACATACTGCCGTAGCAGATGCCAAATCCAAAGCTTCAATTCAGATTTTTGTGATTCAGGTCAGTCAATTCTCAGTCCCTTTGGTGGATGAAGCATGAATATATGTGTGTGTATATTTCAGTCATATAATCAGTCTTATGTGTATGTATGTGTACTTGCTCTTTAATTTGCAGGCGGTAACAGATGTCTACAACATGTACCGTTCATCTCTCACAGCGAATCACGTGTTGATGCTCTTTGACGCTATGCATGGCATAGCATCGAATGCTCACAAAATCAACACCGATCCACTCTTACGTGCCAAGCTCCAGGAGCTCGGGTCATCCCCTGAATCCCAAGAAGCTCCTCTCCTCCGCATGGAGAACGAATTTTTCCAAACATGTATGACTTTTTTAGATCATCTCTGACCAGCCTTTGGGTTACGACGAGGCAGACATAGAAACCCACCTCATAGGCCTATGCAGAGAGGTGTTAGAGTTCTACATAGACATTTCATGTTCAAATGAGCAGTCGTCTAGATGGGCGGTTCCATCAGGGTCTGGAAAACGGAAGGAGCTAACCGCACGGGCTCCGCTAGTGGTGGCCGCGATTCAGACACTAGGAAACATGTGAGAGACACTGTGCAAGAAGAATTTGCCGAAGTTGGTTCCACGGATACGAGGAGAGGTACAAGTAGCTCTTAGTGATATGCTTCAGACATCAATGGGACCTGTTCTCCGTTCTTGCTGCGAATATCTCTCTCTACTCTCTCTGTGTAAGATGTATCCTCTTCTTCTTTCTTTTCATACTATCATTTTCTTAATTCCGATTGGTTCTTCTCTCGAGTTTTTAAATCACAATCATATTCGCTTCCTATTTTCCCCCTTCATTGTTTGGTAGCCATGGGAAGAGAGTAGCGTTCACGAGTTGTGGTCTGAGGTTTCTTTTTTTTTTCATGTATGTAAATTGTAATATTGGACAGTCTATGTTTTTGACACATTGCAAAATAAGTCTAGCATACTTTATTTTTAATTTGAGGTTGAATGAATCAACACAACATGATAAAGTCATTATACAACCAAAAAGTTAAGAACTAGAAGCAACGAGATAAGTAAAGAGAGATGAAATAAGTTAATAGTACATGATCAAAACAAAAACAATCAATACATAAATGGAAAAAGATGTCTGAATGTTATTGAGAGATGGCTATTTTACATACATTTGGGAAAGTGAAGTCAAAACTGGATGCCGAGGCGTCGGATCTCAGAACGGAAGACGGGACTCGAAGAGAGAGTCCGATGAGCCAAACTTCGAATGTCTTCTCTCGAACATTCCTTTGATATTCTCACCAATTCCCATAACGCCTCTCCGCTTATCATCTCCTTCGCATTCGCCTCTGCTTACACCAAACAAAACCCCAAAACATAAATTAATGATCAATTTGTCACTTGCGTCTTTTTGTACACACAAATCATGTTTGTGTCGGTGTGTACACATGTCAAGGGACCCACAAAAGATAGTTAAAAAGAAAAAGACAAAAGAGAAGGATCGCATCGCACTAACCATGTTGTGCTAAATGGCATGTGGCGCCTGAATGGTGCTGCTTCGTCGTTCGCATGTTGTACAATCCATGGAAGAGCACCGTTTTCTATTAGTAACGATCTTCCACTCTTCACACCTTCAATCATACACTCTTCACATTAACCCCCAAAATGCAATATATATATATATTCTAAACACTAGATGATGACCTTGAAGGAGCACTGAAAGAGGAGCTTTTTACCTTGGGAGGTTGCTCGTAGTTTGTCTGCCAAACAAACATGATTTTTAGACAGCCACTTGGCTTTAAAAAATAAAACCACATTTGATTTTACTTTTACCGTTGCCACAGAGATTAGCAATAGCTCCAGCAACCATGCCTAAGGTCTGTGGATCCTCGGCATCTGCAGCTGTTAAAGATAGCAAGCTGCTTCCACCTTGGTCCACAATCGGTTGGCTGACTCACTTCTGTTACCCCACAAACAAAAAACTTGCACACACTGTCCCACCAAGCGCCCAAAAGCCAGCTAATTAATCACTAATAGTACTACTCAGTGTCAGTGAGAGTTTACCGTTCATTGCGAGACTGGCAATTGCACCAGCGGCAACTCTTCGGACAGTTTCATCTTCGTAACTTCTGAGCACAAACCATGATACCACGAGCAGCAGTGTCTTCATCTCCTAGTCTTCCAAGGGTAAAAGTCTTTCCGGTACCCGTCTGACCATAAGCCATCACAGTTCCATTGTAACCCTCAAGAACACTATACAAACCAAAAGTAATTCATTGTGACGATAAATAAATTACCCTCAAGGGTATAATAAATAAAGAAACCAAAACAAACAAAATGATGAATTCGAGACAATACGGACCTCTACAACTGGCTTGGCAACCACTTCGTATACTCGCTTCTTCTGTGAAGCAGCTTCAGTAAGCACCTCATCAAACTCGTAAGTCTCAGTGTCCCAATTGTTTTTCCGGAGTTTCAACCTTTAGAGCTAACAGAAAGCAAGAACCGAAACAATGAGTGATAGAGATCAAACCCTAAACCCTCAATAAACATGGAACTCGAAACAAACCTCAGGTTGCAACTCAACACAATCAGCAAAATCAGCATCTGCCACAGACTCAACTGCATTTCGAGGTCGTAATCTTACAGCCACTCGAACTCTCCCAGGGACTGTAAAGCAAAAACGAAAACCACATAACCACAATTCTACATAAGCAAATTGGGTTCCAATAGAAGAACACATCGAAAATACAGAAAACTCAACAACCCTATCCGAAAAAAGCAATTAAAAGTCACGGGATCAACGACACAACAGATGCAGCTCATGGAAACGATAGTGAGTAACAAACATCCATTAGCAACCGAATCTGAGTAAGTAATAACAAACGGACCTCCATTGTCGCCGGAGGAAGCTCCTCCCAGAGAAACAGCAGAAGAGCTACGACGAGGAGCAGGAGCGGACGAAGGAATCCTGGATTTGAAAGAAGACGATCTGAGATTGGAGGAATTAGCTCCAGAGACAGGTCTCAAGGATCCTCTAATCGCACCATTTCGAGAAGACGCCATAGCCATATACGCTTATTAGTCCCAAATGCAATCTTCTTCTTCTTCCTCCAGAGTCGGGACGAGACGGCGGTTTATGCAAACAGAAGAAAAAAAATCCAAAATGAAGAAAGCGAAATAAAAGGATTGAAGAAGACTGCTTTTTTGTGTTTCTTCAATTTTGGCGATTTTCGTTTTTTACTCTCTTCTTTTACAGCGAGGATGGCGGATCCGTCTGTGCTGGATCCGGGCCGAGTTTGGCTGAGCCCATTGAAAAATTAGTAGGCCTCGGAGAATTTTGTAGGATTTATTACAAGCCTCTAATCACTTCTTGTATTATGCCACATTTTCTAGAATTTGTAACTCCATTTATGGGGTTTTTTTGTTGACATTTTTGTGTATTTGAAATCTTGATGATGATGTTGACATCGTATAATAAACAAACTTATACTAGCCAAGACAGATATTGTGTAACAATATAAAACCCTTTTCAAAGTACAATGATTGGTAAAATCCAGCACATTTTATAATGATTGGTGAAACAGTGGTTGTTGTTCAGTTTCTGAGTGAGCTTTACTGAAAACAAACGACGAGAACAACAGAGCTTTACTCGGTTTTGCGACTTAAGCAGCAAGGGGATTGTCACACGGTTAAGCCTTATCTCAGCAAGTGGTCTATCTCTGGGTCCTGTTTTTTTTCTTTTTCTGGGTCCTGTTTGAGTCTACAAGAACTCACAATCCCATTGTGAATATCATTGGATGAGTTTTGTTAAACAAAGTCAGATCAATAAATCATATCCTAAGCTTCAATTCACCAATAGCTCAAGACCATTGTTCTTTAACACTCCATTTAGGCAAATTTTACAACGCTCACGGCAGGGAAGAAAACATAAGAACCCAATCTATATTTGGAGATGAGGTGATATTTTTGGGGGAATAACTTTTTGTTTACCTTTTCCATAATGTCAAGCACTTCAAAGCCATGAATGACTTTGCCAAAGATAGTGTTCGGTCCATTGAGATGAGGTTGTTTTGCATAGATTATGAAGAACTGGCTTCCATTGGTGTTTGGGCCACGGCCACTGTTTGACATTGACAGCATCCCTCTTGCGTTGTGCTGCATAAGAGAATGGCATCAGTCATATTATCACGTAGGAAACAGGATTCAACTAGAGATAGATACTCATATCTGTTGTCTAGTTCCACTAGCGGTTATGAGTATGGTTATGGCAGGCATATGACTACTTGGCCAAAGCACATAGATACTGATGTTACAGTCAAAAGGAACATATCAGCATGTACTTAGCTACTTTAAAAGAGTTGTAACCTCATAGGTTTTTCTAAGTCTTATGGATTTTGAGCTAATAAAGGTCCTATATCTATGGCTGCTAACATGGATTATCAAGACACAGTAGCATCACAATTATGATCCCTAAGGTGAGTAAACTGAAATTTTTTGGAAATCAGCTAAGATACCTTAAGGTACTCTCGATCTCATCATTGAATTTCTTGCCCCAGATGCTAGTTCCTCTTTTACCGGTGCCATTTGGGTCTCCTCTTTGAATCATGAACCCTTTGATATTTCTATGAAATATAGTACCATCGTAGTAGCCACTAGCACATAAAGCCAAAAAGTTCTGCATCACAATGAATAACAAAGCCAAAGGTTAAGGTGCTTCATACATACAAAACTCCCATCAATGTGATAGACTTTGCTTGTAAAGAACCCTCAGAAATGCTTAAAGCTTTGTAAGGAGAATGCTGCCAAGTTTTATTGATCAAAAGGATAAAAGTTGCAAGATTACAAAAGCACAAAAAGAGTATCTCTCAAGATCACTCTTCTCTCTCTCACAACAACAATGACCAACAACTTGATAAAAGACAAATGACTGCATAACGGACTTCTAAATAGGCCACTCTCATTTTTGTGGTCCTCCTCTATGACGTGTCCTCCTTCTAGAAACCCCTCCAACTCTCAAACTTAGCCCATTTGCAGGCCTTTCTCAGGCCCCGCAGCCTTCTTTCTTCTCTGATATTGATACAGCAGCGGAGGAGTCTCACTATCATGCCTAACATTACCCGGCGCTTTGAAAAGGACCTTGTCCTCAAGGTCAAACTCTGGAAACTGTTCTGCCATTACCCGAGTCCACTCCCAGGTGCTGTCATGTTCAGGCAACTCCTTCCACTTAATCAGAACCTCTTCCTGTCCTGTGATGGGGTGAATGCGGAATCCCATGTGGGCTTCCGGTGCAACCTCAAGTACTCTCTCATCAGTAAGCTGTGTAGGTAACGCCGCTGGTTCCAAGGAACTGCCAATGGCTGGTTTGAGCAGGGATACATGAAAGGTGTTGTGTATCTTGGACCCCACTGGCAGCTTGAGTTTGTAGGCCACTGCACCTATCCGTTCTTCTACCTCATACGGTCCATAGAACCGCGCAGCCAGCTTCTCATTGACTCTTTTGGCCAGTGTCTTTTGGCGATAAGGCTTGAGTCTGAGGAACACCAAATCGCCTACAGAAAACACCACTTCTCGGCGATGACCATCAGCGTGATTCTTCATAGTCTGCTGCGCCTTGAGGATGTGTTGTTTGATGATGTGAATCATCGCATCTCTTTCTCTGAGCTTGCCTTCCAAATCAGCATTAGATGTTGAACCTGTCTCAAATTTGATGAGGGTTGGGGGTTCCCTCCCATACACAGCCTGGAAAGGGGACATCTTAATGGCTGTGTGATAGGATGTGTTATAACACAATTCAGCCCAATGGAGAAACTGAACCCAACACCTTGGCTTGTCACTGGAGAAACAGCGTAACAATGTTTCCATTCCTCTGTTTGTCACTTCCGTTTGGCCATCTGACTGAGGATGATAGGCCGTGCTGAAGCAGAGGGAAGTGCCAGCCAGTCTAAACATCTCTGTCCAGAACCTTCCCGTAAACAGCGGGTCTCTGTCAGAAACAATGGTCTTTGGAAAGCCATGTAGTTTGACCACCTCTTTGGTGAATATGAGAGCCACTTCTAATGCAGTAACAGGGTGTTTCATGCTGATGAAGTGAGCATACTTGGTCAATCTGTCCACCACCACCATCACTACCTCAAACCCTTCTGACTTTGGCAGACCCTCGACGAAGTCCATGGAGATATCCTCCCATACCTGGTCCGGGATAGGTAAAGGTTGGAGCAACCCTGCAGGGGCCAGAGTAGAGTACTTATGCCGCTGACACACTTGACAAGCCGCAACAAACTCCCTTATCCTTGACATCATACCTTTCCAATAGAAAATTGCCTCAACCCTCTTCTGTGTTTTCAGGACTCCTCCATGGCCTCCTAATTTCCCATTGTGAAACTCCTGTAAGATCACATTAACCAGCCTAGATTGTGCAGGTACAACCAACTTCCCTTTCTTTAACAATCTCCCCTGAACCACTGAGAACTCTGAGTGAGACGCAGCATCTTGCAGAACCTCTTCTTTGAGCTTGCGCAGGTCAGGATCATTATCCACTTCTGTGTTGATTTGCTCCAACTGGATTGCTGCAGGAATTGAGAGAGCACAGAGTTGAAGAGCCATATCCTTTCTTGATAGAGCATCAGCGGCTTTGTTCTCTAGGCCAGGCTTGTATTGTATTTCAAAGTCAAAG